>JANTCA010013944.1:0-23862 GCA_024741275.1 Chironex yamaguchii | reverse complement strand
AGGTTCTAATACTTGACTTGTTGCATTATACTTGTTGCATAAACAGAGGTTCTAATACTTGACTTGTTGCATTATACTTGTTGCATAAACAGAGGTTCTAATACTTGACTTGTTGCATTATACCTGTTGCATAAACAGAGGTTCTAATACTTGACTTGTTGTATTATACTTGTTGCATAAACAGAGGTTCTAATACTTGTCATCGGGTTCAAACATCTTTTTACTAATGACTGATTAAATGCAAATTGTAGGCAGCGAGGTTCGAATATATTTAAATGTTTTCAGTAGTTTATTGTAGTTTTCTGTATATAGTACTCCCACCAATTGCGGACACTATTAGCGGAAAATTTGAGCTGCTAATTAGATGTGTCAGCTTTTTAGAACGTTTGCGGATTTTTGGCTTCTTTTCTTAATTTGGATGTTCTTATCTCTGTACTTGGGGTATTTATGTTAGGTGAAAGGTACGGATAGTTAGGAAGAGAAGGCAGTTATGTTAATCAAAACAATTTGAATTGTTTTAAAAAAGAAATTAGAAAAATTGTGACATAAAATCCTACAAAATAATATTTTAACAAAGAAGTACCCTGGTCCTTAAAGTAGTCTTAAATGCCTTTCTCTCTATTTTTTGAAACCTGAAATTTTTCTAGATTCTCTTTAATAGCTACAAGAGTGTTTTTTACCCTGAACAAGAGATTGACTAAGATTTGGCTGCTAAAAGAAAATTTGTTCGCTAATCAGGGGTGTCTGCCTTTTAGAGCGTTCGTTAACTAGAGAGAGCACTGTAGATATAAGTTTCTGTTAGGTCCTTGAACCAATCAAACGTAAATCTAACACATCTATACTCTAGTAAAGAATATGTAATGAGCGTAAAGCAGCAGTGCTTCTGTTAGTATTTCAAAGTTCCAAATATGACATTGAAGTTTACTCCAAGGTTGAAGGCTGTAAATAAAGAACACTATCAATACTCAGCGAATCACTCATTATATTTTCACGAGTAACTTTGCGTTCGACAACATCTGAAAAAAGTTTTCTTGCATCATAACGTTAATATCCATAATTATCTTGTTGTCCTTGTTGCTAAAAATGTAACTAAAAGATTTTTTTTTCCTGAGATTGTGTTACAAATAGCTGTTCTTCGGGTGGAAATAGTGTTTGGTCGTTAATAAACAAACGGTATGCAGCACTCTGTCACCTTGCCATCTGTAATCTTTCTACCATATGTTCGTGATCAAGCCAACCGCTAATTTGTAAATATGTAAAGATAATCTTTCAACCATTACTAAACCAGGTTTGATTCTCTCGACCATAATTTTTGACTTTCCCTTTAGTAAACGGTAAAATGTAAATAGAAAGATTTAAATCTCTTTTGACAACTCAAACAATGATTTTCTTTAGGCTTTGCTGTTTTATGTTGATGGTATGTTTTTAACTTTTTATGCTGGAAACAACTGATACGATTTTTATGGTGAGAACCTATTCCTCGTTCGTCGATGACACTAAGACTTTATCTAAATTATTTTAAAATGACTAAGCTTTTTTATGTAAACATGCGGTGGAAAATGTTATTACGAAATATATATGACTGACATAAGGGTTTCCATTGGTTTAGAAAGAATATGTGTTTAAAAATATAACACTGGTCTTCTGTTGATTAAAAACATTCTCTTTAAGCTACGCCAAGTGCGTATAGCCACGAGATTAGATAGCTATGCAAGAAGACAGACAGTGGTGGCTGAGCGACAGCACGGTCTTGCTATTACATATTTTCAGGAAATAGCATTTCTGTTTACATATTATTGTGCGTTTTCCCATCATCCTTATCTTAAATTACATGTAACACATACCTACTTGCAAAGACATTATGCCTTAGGCATTAAATTACTCAATTGCAACTGTTTGACGCAAATAGAGTAAATAGAGTAAGTAACATCGTAGGTAAGATCCGCGGTTTCTGTTAAGTAAGTGAGAATTGCGTGAAACCCCGTTTTCATGTAAAGAAATAAGAACTCACCGGGACGTTGTGGGTGAAATGTGCCCATGTCATACGCACGTCGTTTTTGCATAAGTAAGATGTGTACTTAGGTGTGGGAGTAAATGACTGGATGATATTTATTTTTAAGTTCACTTTTGATTAAGCTTTAAATGAAGAAGTTGTAGCTATTTTAGTAGTCGCAAGGAATGAGTTGATTGTTCAGTTTTTGGGAGAACGTTTGACTCTTCCTTTCATATATATGCGGACAACAAAATATCTGATGAATCAGCAAAGGTTGCGGCAATAAAGTTGCATTGCATGTATCCTGAACATAGTGACTAAATTCACACTAGCAGCCATAATATCAAGTCATTACTGTATATTATTACAAATATTGGAGCTAATCTACAAAGAAGAGCTTGCTTCACTGAGCTTGCATGATATATCAAAGGAACAAAAATAATGCCGCGTAACCCTGAATGTTAATAACGAATTGTAAATGATCTAACAGTTGAAACAAGATATGGTTCATGATTTAGTATGACCACATGATTACGATTCGAAGACAACTTAATACTATTTTTTTAACCTACATTTTTGTAGTGACAATAGCACATTTTCGAATCCTCAATAAGTAGCCCTTGATCAGAGAGTTCAACGATTAGTTTTAAATGAAAGAGATAATGATGAAAATTTATTAGATAATGATGAAATTTTATTTTAACTTTGCTGTAATGTCACTGAGGGCATTGTTTAATTCAAGACTTTTTTCATCGGCTTTTTTATTGCGTCATATTAAATATACTTCTACATGTAGCCATGTTTATTGTTACAATTTCAAACTAATACTCTACACCGCGAAATCTTCATCTTTGTCCTCATCGCTTACTTTTGGTTAGTACTACTTGAGTTTTGTCCGTGGTTGTCTGATTCCACCGTAATCTCTGCTAAGCACGTTGGATTATCACTAACTATGGAAAGCCGTAAACATAGAAAAATGCATTCTCTTGTAATGAAATTAACTCACTTTGTAGAGAAATCTAAAGGTCTCGAGATAATGGTCGACTGATCCCACGTAACACGGTACTTGATGTCTTCAAATTTAATATCAACAGATTTAATATGAAACTTGATATATGCAACAAAATAATTAATAAGGGCATATCAACTTTACTACCAATTCAAACACAAAGGGCAATACTTCATACCCACCGAGATCTTGTTGGGGATTAAAAGAGAGTATTTAGTCAATCCCTAACTGAAATCCGCTTTATTTCACGTGCTGGTCCTAGACATTATTCTGAATGTCAATATCTTGTCTTCAAAAATCATTAACATAACTAATAGATCTACAGCTGTTTTCAAGGACGCCATTTCTGTCTTCTGATCGACACTGTATTTTACATTTTAGTTAATTGAACAAGTAGCATAAATAAACTCTATAAAAGAATCCTTCTTAACTAAGATTCGGAAGACATTATTCATAATGACTTCGCAAACAGAGAGAAATTCTGATTCAAACAACAGCAAAGCAATAAGCAATCAATGAATCATGATTGTGATATGTTTAGTTAGCGTGGGGATCATTCTTCTTTTGTTAATGTTGTCCTGTGTTACTTCATTATACACAAAAACTATACAAAAAAGAAAGACTATGAATGTACTGCATTTATCATTAGGGTGACTTGAATTCTAATTACTGTGTGATGGGCATGATATGTAATGAGAAAACTTGATTTCATGTCTGTGACTGAAACCTTGAAGTACAGGTAAACAACCAAAGAGATCAGGGCAATGAAATATGAAAACAAATCATTTACACTGAAATATCACAAAGTGTAAGCGGTGAACAAAACAAAGAAAGAACAAAAAAAAGAGACAGAAGCAGAGAGGAAAAATATAATGGAGCAAAGACAATAAGAAAGCGAAAGCAACAATAGAAATTTACGAAATTCCGAATGGTTTACAGCCAGAACGAAGACTTAAACACCCAAAAATTCTTACAATTAAAGGTTAAGGCGTGCATGTGAAAAAGTGCATAAGACATGGGCGAAACTAATGATAAAAAGACACAGAGTGTGTGCAAAAACTGAAAAATAGTAAGAGATGGAGAAAACGTAATAGAAGACCAATATCAAGAAACAGAAAGAGAGGACGGAGAAGGATAAGAATAAAGAGATCGTAATGAAGAAGATGATAGCAAAGAGGAAAATGAAGAGGAAGATGATAATGACAGCGAAAAGGAAGAGGAAAAGAACTACGACAAAAACAACAATGACGATGATGATTATGATAATTACGATGATAATGAAAAACAGCGGGAGGAAGATGAGGAATTAAAGAATAATAAAGCAAGAATAAAAAAGGAAAGAGAAATACATAAGAAAAAGCAGGGTTAAATGTAGGATTGCAAGACAAAAATCCAGTGACATAAAATTAAGAATAACAAAAAATACTTTTAGTTTCAGTCATAAATCCCTTTCGCTGATTTTTGATCGAACCCTTTTGATATCTCAGAAGAAAAAATTTGTCGCAGTCATCAGTTATTAAAATATCAATAATGTGTTGCAAGAAAAGATAGTAAGGCAACAGAAGAAGGACAAATTTCCTATAATTAGTACTATAAATTAGATCTTTAATGATGTTAAGTGTTTGATGAAAAAAGTCATTTCTCCATCGCTTATTTTATCAGTCTTGTGTTTCTTTCCTTAACTAACTGAAATCGGAGAGGGTATACACCTTCTTTTTCGCCAATAATTTATAAAAATTTCCTAATACGTTATTAGGTTGTAAGATATTCGTTACGAGAAGCGTAGCCTACACTTTTGGATATGGAAGATATCAAATAATAATCAGTTAAATGTAACAACCAAAGCATCTCTTGAATGCTGTTGTATTACTTAAGCAATGGCCATTAGACTGCATGTCCAACAGTAGTCAGGAGAATAGTGGAGAGAGTAAAACACTAGCAAGGATTGAATCGTGCAATGACTTGAATAAGCTTACCTTCCAAAGAGGATTGAAGGCTGGTGATTGTTTTAACACTGTTAACCAAAGATGGGATTAAATCTTAACAAATGAATAAATCTTTAACTGCCATCAAGGAGAAGGAAGGATTACGTGAGAATTACTGTTTTTCGTTGCACATTTTTATTCCGCGCGGATGCTACTCAAGTATGTGTTGTATTTGTTTGTTATGTCATTGTGTGTGAGGGAAAAAAGCACTGTACGCATTGTTGAAATATGTATAAGACATATTTATATTTGACAAATGTTGTTAAATAACATCATATCCGATATATAGCATGTTTACTAGTGTTTGAATTATAACCTAATGCTATAAATTTAGAAAGGCTTTGCTAATAAATCTACAGATGTAAACAAAAAGTAACCATACAAAGTAAAACCGTGTAGACTGGTGATTAATACTGTTGACTTGAGACGTTTCATGCCCCGGATATACAATAAAGGCCCCATGTTATGTTTTTCCGGTGTACTTGATATCGTGCACTATGCAAAATGACCAAAAACTGCAGCCAATATGTAAATAGTTCATATAAGTTTACCAAATTTCACCAAATATTATAATAATTAGCCTTTCCGTTTTAGGACTCTTTACAGAGCGAACGCCTGTACAATAGCGATAAAATAATTAAGATGCACTCTTAATAAAATGCAAACAGGGAAATCCACTGGGTGTATACAGTTTTGCAGATTGAATCGTTATACACGAATGTATCAAATTTAGGCAAACATTTGGTTGTAAAAAACTCTAATAAATGCGTACTACTGTCTTAGATATACAATTTGTGCAAATTGTGCAGAGCTGCAACATGATATCAGTTCTAGGTTTCAAGAAAACGGAATATCAACGAACAACTAGTCAAAATAAGATGTCTTAAGGAATATTGAAAAATGAAGCCACTTGTTATATCAATAAATAGTATAAGAGCAACAATTTAAGAATGTTTCCAACAATTCTTTAGACAATAGACAATGACATATTGCACACAAACAAACAAAGTCTCAATTAATAAAATATATATTTACTTTGGAATTTTGGAATGCTAACTTATCTTTCATTTTCACCCTAATTTGTCATCTAAATTTGCAGACAATTTCTTAACATTAAAGTTTTATGATCTGAGTTGTATGAAAACAGCGGACCCTTGTTTTTGATGTCAATAATTCCATCACATAGAATACTAACTATTACGCAAGCAGAAAAACACTCTCTTGTATTTCTGTTATAGTTAACACCTTTTTTAAGCCAAGCGATGATTTGCAGTACTCAGCAAGGGCTTCGATTCATTCCTATCATTCTCTATGCCTTTGGGATAAACAATTAGCGACGTCATTTGTTTACCGCCTTATACCGTGGTCTCATCAGTAGTTATTTTACAAAATGATATCATGTTTATTGCTCGTTGTTTAATAGTTATCGATGACGATAGTTTGTCACTGTTTATATGTCAGACATTCTCCAGCATCGATTGTGGAAATACTACTAATGTTATACCTCAATATACCTTACGTTATTTGTACTTACTTATATTGCATATGTATATGGATTCTTCAAAAATACACCTCTCTTATAATGTTTCGAACAATTCTTCTTCAGATTACTTTTCATACATTAAGTTAGGATATATATAAGGCATATATACACTTAGAATATATATAGGGCATACATAACATAATAGAGTACAAGAGGGACTATTTACAGTGGAAATGTATTAATTCTGTTCAAACACATCTTTTCGTCTCATCAAGAGGAAACGCATACTGGCAAAAATGAATTTTTTTGAAAAGCTATTAACTCCTATACAGTTTTATCAAAGCCAGCTACGTATGTTAAACCGACAACAACATAGTCCTTTTCAAGCCCACCCAGCGAACTTAGATTAGACTTAAGAAAATCCAATTTCACTTACTGGTAATTGTTTGGGATTTATACTTTTGAAGACAACCCTCATTACCTAATAACTAGAGATTAATCCAGGAATTACTCTGTCAAGGCAGTTAAAAGCCTTTCATCTTCAAAGTAAGAGATTTGGTGCTAACATAAAAGGGAACAAGGTTATGGTAACTTTTGAATTTGTCTTAATACGCAGAGAAATCTGTCTAGATGGTGGACATTTGTGTTGGATCACTCCAAAGTATTATCTGAACATCCAAGGAAAGTATAAAATATGTTCGAGGAAAGGTTTACCGAGCAGTGGCTCAATAAAAGTTATTATAATCTGGGTAAAGCGTGTCTTTATCTCCAGCGATATCCCGACTCTTCCTCTTTTTCAAAGCTGTTACAAATTTTAGGTAGGAACTGGGGTAAAACTAAGTAAACATATCCTGAATTTAGAAAATCATTTTCCGCAGTCTCAAGATAACCTATTGGAATCAATCACTTTGGACAAATCCTGTTTAGCATGAAGTTCTTCAGAGGTCACCATATCAGTAAATTGCAAGCTGGCTACATGGAAATAAGAGCCATTAAGTAGTTTGAAAACAGCATGGTTAATGTTTAAGTTGTGAACTGTAGTCTCTATCTTTCTTGTCAGGTCATTCGTATTAGATTATTTCAAGTTCAAATAATGCAATTTTAAAGCAGTTTGTGACGGTAATTTTGTAACTTTAATTAGAATGCCAGTGGGATGAAGTCATATTTATACACGCAGAATGTTATAGCCTCAGTCTTTGCCTTTGAAGTAGTTTCAATATTATCTTATTAAGACGACACTACTGACCAAAAACCGAATGAGTTCTTTAAACTTTGCAGTTGGACAACTTAGAGAACATATCATAATGATGTGAACTATTCATAGGGATGTTCTCAAACGGAGAAATTGACTGGAAATAGGCACATGCAAGTCGAAGAAAAGATTGAAGAAGAACAAGAAAAGAAAATAAGGCTTTAAAAAAATCAAAATGTTGCCGTGGAAACTACTTATTACTGAAAAGTATTTCGCCTATATTACTGTCACCCAGGTTTAAACACATAACTACAAAATATTTGATTCTTATCTAAAGGATTTGTTTCTCGTTTTTCGGTATGGAACTTTTATTGCATGCTTTGTGTTTCCATATCGCAAAACTGTGAACCAAATACTGCTGTCTTTTTGACACAGCAGAAGAACATTTAATTATTAAATGAGGGGTTTGCTACTTTTCGTTGGCTTATTTTCACAACTGATAGCCTTTTAAAGATATTACTGGCAAAAAAAGGGAAGGAATAGTCTGAAATAACCAAGTAAATGCAATTTTAGAAGTACGCCCTCCTGTCTTCCGATGTGACATCTTTCCTGTCAAGAGTAAACGACCTAACAGTGTCTATCTTCAGACTTCATCAATCAATTCTAGCCAAGAAACAGATCAAAGACAGGACTTACAATTAAACAATGTATAAGGATAAGTGCGACCTAAGTCGCCGACTAGCTCTATGATGTTTATCGAAAGTAACAGTTACAGGTCACCATAACTGAACTCATTCGAACTTCTCCCATCGCTATTGCGAAAGCCAGTGGCAAATGGTCTGGTTGCTGTAACTGATCTTAAAGTTTACAGATTAATTCTATGACAGTACTGCACCTATTTCTCCGTACTTTGTTTATAAGAATGTTACCAAGGATATCACCTACTCTCCGACCATGATATAGGAAAAAAAGTATGAATAATGGATTAATCGTCATTGTCATATGAACTTGCTAATTGAATATCCATTACTAAGAACAATATATAATAACCATGAAGAAATACCGGATGGCTTGTATGAAAACGAGGGTCATCAATTGAATAAAGAAATTTGCGGTTATCCGTTGTAAATATTCAAACAGCATTATTCCTTCTGAATTTTCGGACAACATAATTCATGTCACTTTTCAGATATTACTTAGAAGAAAGGATATAGTATTCATCTTCATCATTATAATCACTAAATTGCTCAATATAAAAAAATGCTCCAATGGCCTACAATTTACAGATTCAACTAATTTTATCTACAGTGTTCTTAAAATGATGTCTTAACATTGTAAATACCGTCTTCATTACAGAAAACAAGGCTTACTATCTGTAATTGATAAAAACTCAAACTATTTGTTCCAAACAGCGTCTATAAGATTAACCTATTCATCTGGATCAAGGCAAAAGTTCAGATACTGGGATCCTTGGATGACATAAAATAGGAAATCTCTCTAGAACTCTAGTCAATAGAAGCGTTCAAAACAAAATTAAGGTATAGACATGCAACTACCTATAATCGATGCACTGACTAATAAGATATGTATTTATATATGTATTTGTCAAGAGTGGGCATTACCACAATAGCTACATTAAGTGGGAGCCGACCGGGTTCGAACTTGCAACCCTCAGACTCAAAAGCCAATACTCAAACCTCCGTGCCATCACGGCACAAAGGTTTGGTGAAGGACATACAAAGTCCTTGGTATCACGAGACGAAGCCCAGCGACGGGTAAAGGGAAATTCATTAATTTTTTTTGTGTTTCGGCTTAAGCCTTCATCAGTGTCAGACACATGTAATACCTCAACCGACACAGTGCTTTTTTATATATTTGTCAAGGATGTGGATTAAGCTGCTTTTTGTGCTGTGTCTTCCCCCCAGCCCTTGCATTATACGAATAGTAAATGAAGTTGCAAGTTTTGCCTTATTAACCTGGTGATCCCGTGCCATTAGTCTACTTTCCATGGACTTAAAATGTTTTATTCATCAGAACGCTGTTCACGGTCTACATTCCTGCATTCATGGAGTACGTTAGTAACAAGAATTAACAGACAAGGAAAGAGACGGGCCTATGATTGACGAACGGAAAACGAAGAGCAATAAACTAGAAAGTGAAGTGGAAATGGAACTACTTTTATACAGAAAGCAGGCGTTTCTGAACCTCCCTTTTGAAAGCAAGGAACTTAAGATCCGAAAACATTATAGCTATTGGTTAGCCATTAGTCATAACAAAAAAACTAAATATACTTATTCTAGGTTATGCAATCACAAAAGACAATGCACCGGACTTTTTGCATCTGTGTTGTATGCAGAGATTAATACCTCTGACAAAGTGCAATTGTAACAAATTTTATGTTCCATAACGCATTCTTTGCCGGTTGTAAATGAGTTGATAAGCTATTAATTTATCTCCAGACCCCTCTAAAGTTGTAACTTTTGCTAAATTTTCGTAACTTAGAATAATCATAAATACAAATGATAACGTTTGAATATTTTAAAAGTAGAAGTACTCGGAGAACGCAATTTTAGGGAAGTCAGGTGGAATTTCCAGTGATCAGAATGTTCCAATCAACTGTACCGTTAAACGTCATGATAACTCGGATTTTTTGCGAAGATTTTCTTGCTAGTTTTGGTTCTATAAAGATATCTTTATCAAAAATTTTAGAATTATCCGGGATCTAGGAATTGATCTAGCTCATGACCAGAAAAGAATGCTTTACTCAGTCAGTACCAACGTCCTATAAAATTTTCAGCAGAATACGTTCGAAATGTTCGAGAAAATTATTTTGCTAGCTGACAGACAGATAAATAAACAAACAGATAAATAAACAAACAGATAAATAAACAAACAGATAAATAAACAAACAGATAAACAGACACCGGAAAACGCATAAAGTTCTTGATGGAGGTAGAAATGAATGACAATTTTAGAAAAATTCCATTGGCTCTGATGTAAAGTACTCTTAGACATGGTTGCATATGGGCATACCTCAATTGTACAAATGACAACAAAACAAATACAGTCATACGGTGTCTCTTTTGAGGTCATTGCAAACTCTGTTAGTATTGAGGTCTGTATGTGGAAGTGCAAACAGCTCAACAACATCTTTTCTTGTAGCAAGACTTTGATATCTTATCTAGAACAAATCTGACAACTCAAGATATGATTCACGTCTTCACAGAACTCGACAGACTCGTGCGAATTTAATACGTATCATATAGATTATACGCATTGGTAGGAGGAAAAACCAAAAGTAAAAGTATATGTAGATTATCTCAGCAGACATAAGTGTTTTGATATATTTGTCAAGGGTGGAGCATTATTACGATAGCCGCGTTAAGTGGAAGCCAAAGAGGGCTCGGACTTGCATTGCTTGTTAATCACGGCACAAAGATTTGGCGAAGGACTTTCAAAGTACTTGGTATCACGAGAGGAAACCCAGAAGCGGGAAAGGGAGAGGTTCACTCATATTTTTTTTTACGTTTTTTGGCTTACGCCATCATCAGTGTCAGATATATCTACAATCTCAACAAGACATAAGTGCTTTAATATATTTGCAAAGTGGTTTGAGTGTTGGCTTTTGAGTCTAAGGGTTACCAGTTCTACCCGGTCGGCTCCCACGTACTGCAGGTATTGTGGTAATGCTCCACATCTTGTATGTATATATATACATACATACATAGATAGAGAGATACACAGACAGACAGACGAAGATATTGATATTTGCATATATTGAAAAACTGGATGTTTTCAATAATGCTGAAACTTCTCTTGATATTTAAAGTCAGGCTAACATGATCAAATATGTCATAAACTACTTCGCGTTCAGTCACAAGATAATTAGTATTTCTTGACGTTTACTAATATTTTTGTCTTTCTGTCCTTAAAGCTGGTCCTGCTGATATTTTTCTATACAATATTCAATTTTCAACCTTGTTATTGAATTCAGTTGACGGGGAGTAGAGTTAGCTTATGTACAGTGGATTTAAGAAAAGATGATCGACGTCTCAAACTAATACAAAGTATGATATTCATAAACACGTTTTCCAAAATCAACAAGGTATCAAAGCAGAGAGGTGTATTATTCAAAATAAAGTATAGCATTTGCACAGTAACATGAAGGCAAAGTTCAACAATCAAATCAAGTGATTATATAAAGGTCACTTAATTTGCAAAGAGCAAGTTATGGATCAAAGCAAAGGGGCCACAAATCGAGATTAGGAAATGATCTAAATACTCTTAACAGATAAGAATTGAAATGAACACAATCCTACCTTTCTCCGCCTGACATCGACATAAGTGATAAATCCAGGCGAAATGATGACTCCTTGCGTTTTAACCGGCGTCTCTTTTTGACCGTGAAGAATAAGATGGATTCCTGACTTCTCTGTATCATGGTAATAGTCGTAGTGCTCGATATCAATAACAAGCCTTAAACTGTGTCCAACGCCAGTATTATTTACAAACAATAAGGGGTGATGTTTTTTCCCTGAGTTGAATGTAAAGCACCGATCTCCTTGCTTATGGAAGAATTCAGTGAAATTCTTTGGACTACAGTTCTCCTTCAGAAACTGGCACTCGTATAACATATCATTCAATCTGTGGTTAGCTTTCCTTGTCGTGTTTTTGTATTCATCTCCTGTTACCGCAGTAGAAATGTCACTTTTCTTCAAAATAGCCTGATGAAGTTTAGAACCGTTCATCTCCGACATTCGGAAATCATTTAAGTTACAAAACGAGACCGCAGGAAACTTCATGCTGTCAACATATTTGATGGTCGTGGTTGTGCTAAAAGGGTAGCTGAAGAAATGCATCGTACATTCGTAAAGCTTTTCAACAAGCAACCCAAGCGCAGTTAAAATCAGCAAAGTCCAAATAAGCCTTCTTATAGAATGTTGCTTGTCAAAACAGTAATGAAGACCATGAACAGTGGAGTTTGAAATAAAGCTATCAAAATGTCCTTTGGCTTTCCTCCGTCGCTGCTCTTTCTCTTTTTGGGCCTCCCTTACTGGAGCTCCTGCAAGAAAAGTCATAACATTTCGATAAACACTTCTTTCACAAAAATTGCCATCATAATCCAAAATCCACTCTATCCCTTTGGCTGTTTCGTCGTAGTCGTTAGTTACCATTGATTGGGAACCAAGTGTTCCTGCCTCCGACATTGTTATTATTGTACTAGAATTCTTTTCCTTAATAAATGAACTTAGAATAAGTTCTCCTTTAAAATGTATATTCCTTTTGCTTTCCTCGTTTCAAAGAATGCTAAAACTTATCAATAAGCAGGTAAGGATACATATAGGACAACATAACTCCTGCACAATGTGTATTTACAAAATCGTCAGGATGGCGATGTAAAACATGCTGTATCAGAGATTTCGAGTATAGAATTTAAAGTTAAAATGTCTTTATCTGATTTAGTTCTCTGAAATCTAGATTACTCGCGACTAACAATATGTCGAGCGAAATCTGAGCTGAGAAAACTCCAAGACAGAAACTCAACTTATTTTCTTACTATGATAGTTAAGTAATAGCCAAGATGTCAAATTAATTTTAACTATTCTCAACCTTGAATACGTTATTCAAAAAAAAGACATCTGCACTTAGCCGTTAGCTTAACACGAGCTTTTATCCCGTGAACGTCATACAACGCTCACTCAATACGAGAATTTAAAGACAAAGGACTGTACCCATTTTAAAGTGACGGGAGATTTAGGCGAAGACGTTAAAATCTACGCAATTATATTATCGAATATTCTGTTGTCTTGGAAGTGTCATCCTGGAATTTTGTCTGCAGTGCTTTGCTTTAAATTCATTTACATGTAAATCGGCAGTATCCAAGGCAACACTGACCAAATGAACAACATTTAGTGATAGAGAAGACAACATGTTGTTCATCTGGTTTTGTTTAGAACTTAGACTGTGCTGTTGGGCGCATATATAGGAGCTCAAGATAATCTATACTACATCTCCTGTACCACTACTGTTTGTGTCTAGGTATGGCACTCCAAGCATTGTTGGATATATATGAGATAGAAAGTTGGGTTTTTTTGGGGGTCTACATTACTGTTTTGATATACTTCTTAGCAGAATATTATACTATAAACATTTTATTAAAGAGAAAATTACAGGTGCTGTAGACATTGAAAAACATGGTCCCCTTTAGTTTCGTTCTCTTAAGTAAGCAATGCAGTGTATGCAAAAGAAATTCATATTTTACTCAAGATACAACACCAGTTAAGCCCTTGAAGGTGAACATACGCCTCAGTATTAAACTTGTCCAACAAGTAAGCCGTAACATGCTTGATTCTCCGCTATTACAAGCAGTAGTGTTGACAAATTTACTGACCTGATTAGATGTCACCTACAAAACATAGCGGACACCGATATTGACATGGTTAATGACCTCGTTACTTAAGAACTCTAAGTAGGCTCGTACAGCGAAGGACAGAAAGGTAAGGTTAACTTAATAAGAATGGTTTCCAAGTTCACTTTGATAATGATTAACTGGCTGTTATTTAGGTCACATCGATTATCTCTATTTCTGAATACTTTGGAAGTGGATTTGAGTGCCAATTATGGACTCAAATTAAACATTGCAGAGTCTATTTCATATTGTTGCAAGAGTGGAACAAAGTTACATTGATATTGCACTGAAAAAATAATTAATGTAATGGTAAATCACACTATGATTAATTGTGAAGCTTGAAATGCGTCATTGATTAACAAAGTAAAGGATGAAAATAGTTCACATTGCCACATTTATTTACAATTCAAACATTCAATTAAATTCAACTACTTCAGACACTTCTCTCTTTAATCTGAAACATCTGCATATTTTTGGTACAATAAAAATTTAAGTGTCCATAAGTTAGGTCTCAATAGCAACACAGCGAAAGGCTGCATCCTATACTTATAATGTTGAAAGACATATTTTCAAAACTCTTCAGAGCAATAAAAACCAGGTAGCCAAAAAATTGCTCTCGTTCTTCGTAAAAACTTCAAGACAGTTTTGCCAACTGCTCAAATTTATCAGGTAATAATTAATCTGACAGATTTTATTTCCCTGGTCACTATTTAAGAAATATAAGCTCTATTAACAGGTTTTAGTCTGACCAGAAAATTGGACACGTGGCTTTCTCTACATGAATTCATGTTTGACACTGCAAAAAGGCCATCAAAATAGTTACAATAAAACGCTCAGAGGAACAAAAAAGCAACTTAAGATGAACGAGAAATTCCTATACGTCTTGGCGAAGGAACTGAATATAAACGAAATCGTGCTCAAGATCAAACAAATAACAATAATCGGGTTTATTGTAAAACCTAAGCACACTTTTCTTTCAAAACCTGTGTCGACTTAATCTTGAGGTACCCACAACTAGTTGTTTTGACGTAAGACGATTAATTCTTTACCGGATTCTTTAATGCACTTAACTATTTGTGCATTGAAAATGAAGTCTCCTTCTGTGAATTGTCGTTTATAGATTGGGTTGTCTTGTAACCGTGTTAAGTGGCTTACGGCAAGCCCCTCTATTTTGCACTTAACTGCTTTCAAGGCATTACCAATGCTGATATCTGGGTTAGTTTGGATAATCGGTTGTCATCCCAGTACGATATGATCAGTATCATATCGCAATAAGATCAAAGCAATCCTATGAATTTTTCTTGCTTTAAATGCAGCTCGATTTTGACATGCTAAATACGAATATTCGTTGAACTGCATCTATTTAAACAATCTTAGCGATTAGTCTATCAATCCAACATATTTTTATTCAACTGCTCGTATAGTGGTGACTCGACAGCAATAGTCACTGTCAGAACATCTAAAATATGTTTCTTTCCCGGTCTTCATGTTTCTTTTTACAAATTTTGTCCATAGAATTCCTCAAAATAAAATTTGCTTGGAATGGATGTTAACGAGATCACGTATAGCAAGAGGAAAATAAATGATGTAAGAAAGGACTGATATCCATGGAATTAAAAATGAGTACAGGAATGAGAAGATATATAATAAAAATATTAATGTAGAAAAACAGTCTCAAGAGAGAAGAAAGTGTTTTACGTATAGTAGCCAGCAAAAAAATGCTTTTAGGTCAGCAGGATGTGGAAGAAAGGAAACATGAAAGTCTTGGCGCTAGCAAGGAAAGATAATATCCTTTTTGAAGATAAAATAAAGAGATTCAATTAGCTGGCAATGGACTCAAATAACAACCAAAAGTGCAAGAGAAAGATTTGTACAGGCACAGTTGGTTAATTGATTAACAAAACTGACTGTCAGAGGGACAGGCAGACGGAAAGTCGACCTACGAAAAAACAATAGTTGGGTATATTTCAGTAGGGTAGGATTAATAAGGAAAATGTCACTTTCAGAATCAGGTGATAAATTTCTGGATAGGTGGACTACAATAACTTGACGGCTAAATAATGTTGATTTTTGTAAACTTCTATGCATACGTTTTAAAAGTATTGAAGTAACCAAATAAACTAATGATCATCAGTATCGTATACTAGAGTACAGAACAAGTTGGTGCAAATAGTAGCAAACAAAGCTCATTTCAAAGGCAGGATGACGTCAATTAAGTTAATAGCTGATATTATTCATTTGGGTATATGGTGGATTTAAGTTCTCGCATGTTCGTATTAATTTCAGTACTTGATTTTTTGATATTAAAAATGTTATTCAAGTACTTTTTATACTGTACTCTTTACGATATTCTTAAATATTTTCCTACAACAACAAGCAAGAGATGTTTATGTAGCTAGTTCAAACTCAAAGACTACAAATATGCTCTTAAATCAACAAATTATTATTTAAACACTGTATTTCGTTCCTTTTTAGTGTTAGCTAAAGATAGAACTAGCAATTAGCTTAAATTCTTCGAAATAAACATAAAAAGATTTAAACAATGCAATTTAGAAATACGAGGAATTATAATTAAGAAATCCTTAGTGCAATAAAATGCCTTTTCATAGTGGGGGTTCATCACCAATTGAGATTCAAGTATATGCTGTTTGAAAGTTCAAAATTAATAAGTTCCGACATCATGCTAAGTTTAATCGAGACAGGACAAATGTAGACAAAACTACACAGCATGAAGTTAATCAATCTGGAATTTCAATTACGTTGTTTAGTGTTCTGCATGTTGTAGTGACTTTAAAGGATTGACTTTGTAAATTCCATCCTCCGTAGTTGATTAAAAACAACGTTTACCATGGGATACAAAGTACGTAAATGGCCAAGTTAACACACGATTTGTCAACAAATGAAGTTTTTAGGTACAAAGCCTCCACAGCTGTCATCTATGACATTCCTTTATTACATCTCATGCCATAAAACTAAGGATAAGACCCCAAAAGTAGTAGTAAACTAATTAGAGTTTTTGGTCAGGAAAAATTATAGTCAGGGCTATGATTTGAGAGATACAAAATAGAACATTGCAGAGATAAAGGTCTTTTACTTCAATTCCTTTTACAAAGATAAATAAGCGAAGCAATATACTGTACGCAACCAAAGACGTTGTAATAAGTCGTGATTACTAGAATTTGCTTGAAAGCATGTGTTCAGCCCAAATTATCAATGTTTCCGATATCATCCTCTGATTCATAAAAGGGATGTATGAAATTTTCGGCGTGACTGTATATTACACAGCCAAATGCATGTTCTTATATACATACATAACATTGTTATCACTTTTCACACAACCAACTAATTACAAGCATCTCTACTGGAATACAGTGGCATCTTGTGTGCTGTCACCATTACTTGACCTCGATCTGGTGTTGGCATCCATGTGCATTTCTTGCTTCGCTTTCATATATTTCACAATAACTATATAAACATGAAAATAAGACGGACAACGTCTGTTCTGAACTCTGTTGCATAACAACAGTTGCCTAGAGGCAGGATCTCCCATTAAAAACGCAAAACGTAAATCAAATCATTTATCAATATTGACGGTAGGATTTAGTTATTCATTGACGGTATTCATAATGTAAGTCACTTTTATTTAGAATAGCGGAGAGTTTACTTTTGTAGCGACATCTTTATTCACTCAACTTGATCGCGTTTTTGCTTCACTTTTCAAATCTGCAAAGGCCCTTTATTTGTGTTTGCATCAAGTTATTGAGAATGTGACCCGATTTAACCAAATTGATGAAGTTTTGTCTATATTGTATCATTAGCTCCTTCAAAACACTTAGATCATGCTACAAGAGATGTTGATGTCTGATAATGGTTGATGTACTTTGTCCCAGTCTTATTGAGATTATGCATATTTACTGACCATCAGTAGCAGCTGGTTGCAGGGTGAATTTTAAAGAACTGAAGATGATGAACGAAGCAATTTATTTCGCTTTGAATCATGAACACACATATACTCCTCAATTTCCGGCAAGCATGTTATCGATTATAGGCAAGTCCCTTGCAAGGGTTACTTAATGAATGAAAAAAAGATAGACGCTTATGGTAGTCAGCACGCGGTATCTTTTTTGACCAATGGCCTTGTTGTATCATTTGAAGATAATGAAAGTGTAATCCCTGGCTTTGAATCATTTTGTTATCCAGAAGATATACGAGCTTGAATATACCATCATTTCTTTATCCCTACAGCATACATTAGAAACTTGAACCAAACATAAGCTGTAGATGTTCGGAATGATGAAACGTACCTGTAGATTGCACTGTCAAAAGTAAAACGCACCAGCTTGCTGTGACTTCCCATTTAATTTATATGAAGTTAAACATGACAAAGAAGAAAGAAAATTTCTCTGCTTTATCAAAGTGTTTTAGAAACGTCTTTTCTTCCTTATACTAAAAACCATTTGCATTTCATTTCGTAACCTTAAAACTGTAATTAATAAGAACCGAAGTTAGTCCGAGAAATCTCATCCCTGCAAAAACCCAAATGAGGAGTTTACGAAGGTCTTAGCTTAAACGCTATATCTTTACATACTTGCATTTCTCAGCATATTGCGAAAAGCCGCAGATGTTTAAGAATGTATTAAGATATAAGGACGTAATCATGGTTCTGCGGGGTTCTTTTGCCTTCCCTTAAATTCTGGTCTTATCCTAAGTAAAACAAGACTCATACTGTTTCTGTGTTCACTTCAATAATATACTATGGCAGCGTATGCCAAATATTGCGTTTGAATACCATTTTACCTTGATATTATTGAAAAACATTTGTATTGAGCCTTATATAATCATTTAAATATGGCCTTATTGTTGTATATATTTTCTAAACAAAGATTTTGTGACCCCACTGTACTCTTGATGTTTGGCTTTTTATTTATCAAAATGACGAAAAGGACTTACTTGCCAATACAGCAAAGAATTGAGCGAGCCGAAAAAAACTTTTAAAAGAATTATAAAAACTTTATTAAGATATTTGCAAATTAGTACATTTTTGTCTTTTTATAGGTTCTAAGCATTGTTACATACGAATCACGATAATTAGAAGAAAGTCTTGTCCATTAAGAGTTAATTCTATACAGTTTCTAAAAGGAATATTGGTCCATAGAAGCATGGATGGCGCTGTTAGGTGTCATGGGAAGCAGTTGCTCCCCCAGAATTCCTAATGACACCTCGTCGGCAGCCTAATATTAAAAGAGAAAAGAGACTTGGACTTAACAAATATCAGATATTGTTCTGAAGATTGTAACGAAAAGTCGTCATCCACTTGCTTTATATTTAGAATGTTTAAGAAACCAAATAAGATTAAATACCACGACAGTCTACATATTGTATTTCCATGGATATTTTGTTTGCTACAGTAGTCCTTTGTAATAGTTAATGATATGTTCTCTAACACGTTTAATTTCGATTTAAATATCGTTGATCTCATTTATAATGTAATTAGCTGGAGTTTTTTATCAAAGCGATAACTTTAGAAGTAAAAGCTCCAATTTTCAGTATTTGTTTTCTATAAAGTAAATATATAATTTTAAAAGAGATTGTGCAGTGAAATTCAAAAAAAATTGTCGGCAATATTTTCGAAATCGTCGGCACTTGACCTGTTTAGAGATTGTCGGCACATCATGTGTTGGTCCCTAATGTCACCCCTGCATATAGGAAAATTTATTTCTTTACAGATGAGTTTACAGGGGAATTAAACAACAAACATTCCCGATGATTTAGATATAGGTGCTGTTGTACACTTGTTGCTTACTCATCGGTATATTTTTCCTGATACGTCTGTCATATACTTTTATATTGAAAGGATCTTTGCAGTTTATAAGTTAATTTCTGCTTTTAAAATTACTGTAACAAAGAGCCACCATCTACATCTTGTAACAGGAAATTCGAACAGCAGTGCTTGGTTTGTAGTAAACTGAGTACAATTTATTCAAACAGAGGAACGTAAACAGATGTTTTATTGGTGGTAGACACCGGAGAAATATGGTATAAAATAAAAATCGATCTGATGGACTAAATTTTGGTTGTAGATAGTTAATTTAAAAGTTTTTATACTCTGCTCTATAGCCGCGTTAATAATTTCAGATTGGCGCACATAAAAATGAATACTTCTTAGTTTTCCTGCTCATGATTAGCTGTCATGTTAGATAGATACTGTAGATTTCTAGAGTGGACTAGGTTGACGTTTCAAACAGCCCTCTTTCAAAGGGTCTTCTTACTAAATGTTGAAGACATTTTGTCAAGCTTTATAACAGAACGTTTATCATGCTTGCTACACAGCCAGTTATAGAAAGTAACATTGGATGAAATTAGGAATATTTTGTTGCCTTAGTCAATAGTTTATTTGATAACTTTAGCTCTAGCACATCCACTGAAGTTGCTAAAACTTATAAAAGAGATTAATAAGAAAACTTTATTTTAATTGATTGTTATTGCATAGTCAAAAGAGGACTTTATTTCAACCTTTAATTCTCATCAAGAGGTAGAAGTGTCACTAGAGAATATGTGAAAATAAGCAGATGCTGTTTAAGTTTAACCTTCCTCATAAGAACATAAGGGCATTGATAATCTGACTATGATTGCACTCAGGAGGGACAAGAAACGATTTCCTACTTTTACACAGAAATGTTTACGAAATTGTGGTACAAACGACAAACATTGTTAACACATTTCCTTTTAAATTTTGTAGTCGAATGTATTTTTTCACAAAACAAAGCTTACAGCTATGAAGCTGTGCAGGAAGCTATTGTTTATAGAAGTAGAACTCACCTACTATACAATTTTGCGGAACCAGGCATGTCTATACTATTAAACAACAGTAATACATCTAAGTAAATTCAAACATCACCTTATTCTACTCTGGATGATAAATATAATTTTTATGTGGATATGATATGCAACATAATCATTGTTAACCTCCTTGTAAAAGTAATCATCGGGAAGGTCTAATTTGGACACGTATTTATCAGTAACCTAATAAAGTAATTCCCACATTGCTAAGCCTTAAAAAACTTTTTGATAGAAAATCAATTGCTAGCAGCAATTAACTTTATCTATCTTTTGGTAATATTATTTCACTGCGTTTTCTGTCTATAATTGACATAGTATTGTTAAACTAATTTGTATATCCCAAGTTTCGTGTTGTATCTTTCTATGACCATAACAGGCACGTCAGCAAAATTGATACAGTATACAATTCATGGAGGTCGGACAGTTGATTCATCGATTTGAAAAATCATGCTCTATACACTCATTTGCCTTCTTATCAAAAGCATCTTACGTTGATGATGGGCCAATCCTTAAAAGTATATTATACGTAAGTCATCTTAAAAGCTGTTACTTCCAGAGCTGTTCTGTAAAACTGAATATACGCTATTTTAATGCAGTTGTTATAGAAGCCAGCTTTAGTACAGTTCCTTTCTTTCACATGTTGCTCCCACTTTCCGTTTATTTGCACTCTCAGAAGTTTTCCTGTGTAGGCCACTCTTTTTGTCCAGTCTCCGTAAATAGGTTAAAGCCAGGAATTCTCTCCCAAAAATAACGAAATCAAATAACAACAAACCTTATAAATTAATTGCTATAGGCCTATTTTAGCGCCTATTTTTAGGTAGTTATACAAAATGTGGATTAGAATTGTCGAATGAAATGCTTCAAAAAATCATAACAGAATTAGAGGTCGCCTGGAAATCATCCTTAGAGGTGTTGGTAATCTGAACAACAAATTACGATGAGGCTAAAAAGAATAATTTTGTACATGAAATCATTGACATCATTAGAATAGTGCTTGTAAGGATGTAAAGGAGCAAACAACGAATTTCGTTTTTAAAAAATAGAATCGTTAAAACATTTGCTGAAGATGTGAACGGTTTCCACCTGAATCCCTTTGGCTAGATTTCACTAATTTTTTTTTCCATAAGGCTGTCGGTAATGGCTCATGACGGGGTTGGCTACTTTGTCCTTCCGAGAGTGAGCAGTCAGATGAGAATTCAGACAGACACACTTTTGGGCACTTTGAGCAGGGGTAAGAACCAATTGGAATGGGGAGGAGATTCCAGTCATGTCGGTGTTGACGTCATATTTTACGAGTGAGGGTGAGTTCTTTCTCAAATTTCTCAGTTTCAGACTTGCAGATGGCACGCCAGTTTTCTCTGTTCTAAGCTAGTTGTTTGAGTTCATCGGGTGGGATATCAGAGGAAGGCAAGGTGTTCTTTACATGGTCAAGGAACCATTTCTTCGGGCAACCTTAGGGGCGGTTTCCCATCTCAAGTTCGCCAAACAACACATTTTTTGGCAGTCTGTTGTCTGACATAGGGATGACGTGTGTAGGAGGCATTGGTAAATCATTGTTTCTATGCTGGTAGTCTCCGTACGTTTCAGGATCTCTGTGTGGGGAACTTTGTCCTTCCAGGTGTAGTTCAATATTTTCTGGAGGCAGCGAATGTGGAAGGTTTCTAGCTGTTTTATACGACAGCGGTAGGGAGTCCAGCATTTGCAGCCATACAAAAGAGTGGATATAACAACAGCTTTGTAAAAGGCTACTGTGGTTGCAAGGTGAACGTTGCCACTACCAAACACTCTCTGCCACAGCCGGCCAAAAGATACAGAGGCAATATTGATCCTTCTTTGGATGTCAAGTTTGACAAAGTTATGTTTCCTAATTAGGTGATGGTGTCCATATTCTTCAGGGGATCATTTCCTACAAAGATCTGCCCCGCTGCATTGTTCCCAAAAAAAGCGTAGTACTACAGTCTTTTTAGCATTTACTAAAAGACCCATTCTGGAGTACGGGTTGTTTATGAGAGAGTGTTCGTCATTCTCCGAAGTGATGCTGAATCATGGGATGTTATGGCTGCATCATCAGCATATTGGAGTTCGAAAACAGCGGAGGTAGAGGTCAATTTCTTGGATTTGAGTCTACGTATGTTGAAGACGTTGCCGTCAAAACGATGTTTGATGCAGATGCCATCATCAGGTTCTTCTTGTGATCTTGTCAACAGAGTTATTGCTACAAGATAGATGTTGAATAGGACTGATGCCAATACACAACATTGTTTCATACCAACTTGAACATCAAACACATCTGAGGATGTTCCTCCAACTGAAACCTTGGCTTGCATCTCATTATGAAATTGACGGATCATGGTGCAGAATGTTGGGGGACATCCAAATTTCTGCAGTAGTTGCCAGAGCATTTAGCGGTTGACAGTGTCAAAGGCCTTCGTGAGATCTACAAAAGCAAACTTCATATCTCTATGCTGTTCGCGGCATTTTTCTATCAGGAAGTGTGCAACAAATACCATATCAACAGTGCTACGTTCTGGGCGAAAGCCACATTGAGATTCTGGAAGAATGTGTTCTGTGACACAGACGATAGAGCAGAACACGCGCAGGAATCTTGCCTGCGATGTCCAGCAGGGAGATGCCACGACTGTTTCCACATTATGATCGTTCACCCTTCTTCTTATATATTGTCACAATGTTTGCATGCTTCCATCGATCTGGTATCTTGCGCTTGTTGCAGCAGGTTGTGATGATTGAGTGGAAGTAAGACGCCAGTTCACAGCCACCGTACTTATAATAATAATAATAATAATAATAATAATAATAATAATAATAATAATAATAATAATAATAATAATGAGCCTTGGTGGAAAAGGCGGATTAAATCTTCGATAACAGAGATACGTAGGCACATAAATATACTTGAGCGTAAGAAAAAAGGTGATCTAAAGAAAAGCGTA
>JANTCA010013933.1:0-26162 GCA_024741275.1 Chironex yamaguchii | reverse complement strand
CAATTTATATTCACATCTCTTTCCATCAAATTTGTTTGTTTACTATCGCAGCTACGAACTTTTTGCCGTACAAACCTAGTTTTGGACGTCGTTTCGATTGCTTCACGTTTCAACATGCGAGAGGCCTCGAGTTGACCCTCTAGCTTTTCTTATAACTCATTGGTTACATCACTTTTTAAAAATAAAACCTCTCTGTCATTCGCAACTGAGGTTTTGTGTCAACTTCGAAATCTTGGAGAGTATTTTGTCCTTCACAGCCGTAGCAAGAGCAAAGTCTTCCAACGATGGGTTGGTATGCACAGACTGGTTCGCACATAAAGTCGGAACAATAGCACTGTCTCGCACCAAGTGCTAGAAACTACCAGTTGTATCATTGTGCTAGATTGCCAAGGGGTATTGTGTTTTCATAAAATAATGTTACTCGTGAATTTTACCATCGGAATAGCGAACTAAGTTAGACATCCCTGAATTAAATTATATAGGTTGCTGACTGACATGTTTTTTCGACAATGGAATGTGGAAAAAAGAAATAACCCCCTTTGCAAAACATGATATTAAGTGCTGACGCATATTATCTTGCTTCCACGCTATCTTGGATGGATCATGGTTGTTAGCTATAGCTGTAGTATTTGCAATAGAAAACGCTCCACAGTCTGACTCCGCTCTTTGCTTCTGTTGAAGAGTTACCAGCACTTTTAACCTGTCATTTTAGACTGCAAAGGCTCTTAATATACAACATCGTCATGCATGTTGCCTTTGATTAGTGTAACCACATGAGATATTCTCATATTTACTAACCCTCTGTTTCTGGTAGCAATACTTTTCTTGAACATTTTATTTTCAGTTCTCATGGCAGATGTTATATCTTATCATGCTGAGGAATGATATCTAAATTAATGGCATATTAATTCAGTGAGAAAGGAAAAAGCTCACCTTTTATAGCTGTCAGGGAGGAACTGAGTCATGAGAAGTAAATCAGACAGAGAACTGTTTCTCTTACTTTCAAGATAGCTTGATTTTAGCCAGTTGTTCTGCCTTTCAATACCGTTGTTGGTGTATAAGCAGCCCGAAGGTTTTCATCCCTGTACATTCTCACCCAGTTTCTACAAAATTGGAAAACATGATTTTTTATGTAAGTCTAAATCGTAAAATAAGGTTTCATGTCATAATGTGGAAAGCAACAGGTGACATTTTCAGCT
Organism: Chironex yamaguchii; assembly: GCA_024741275.1. NCBI lineage: Eukaryota > Metazoa > Cnidaria > Cubozoa > Chirodropida > Chirodropidae > Chironex > Chironex yamaguchii. The sequence goes on along the minus strand of JANTCA010013933.1, from coordinate 24,963 downwards.
TGAACACATTTCCATGTTGAATGAAATGAGGTTCTGATATGATCATTGACTAGACCCTATGAGAACTCTACCAATTCAAGATATCTTAACACTTGTAAGGATGCATTGTTGTGCACACATAGCAGATAGCAAAAAAGTGTAGGAAGAGAAAGGAAAGGAAATTCTAATTTTACAAGTCTTCTACAATTAAGTCATTTTTAAAAATACTTTTGAGTTCTTCTGTCCACCTGTATTCTGCTGTTATTTGCAGTAGGATGTAATATGGCATCTGAAGTTATTCGGACACTGAGCTTACATGCCATTAATTCCTTTATTCTTCCAAAAATTGCCTGCTGTGACATGTCATAGCATATTGATACAAAATGTCAAGTACTGTCTTGATTGAGCAGTATGAAGAAGCAAAGAGGCAGTAGTTGAAAGATAATGTAATAAAGCATACTTTATAAACAGCAATGTTCAATTTCATAGACTGCAATGCTTAACTCTGAACATGTCATGAACATTATTTAGAGTAATTGCATGAAAGGTTTGTACCTTAAGATGTTTTCCCCAAAAAGTATTGTAATATTTCTGTAGAACTTCAGAGTTTTTCCATGGTGTGCTGTCCTTCAATGCTGCTGTATTTGAAATCAATTCTTTCTCCCCATGGCTGCTTGCAATGTTTCATAGAAGATAACAGATTTCTTGTTTCGAACCTACAACTTCATGTCTGCTTTTAGAAAACCATTCATTCCATGCTTTTTCACGATGAAAATCACAGGTATGTATATGTGTGCCTTTACAGAAAAAAGTGGTATCAGCAATCAATCAATCTACAAGTCAATTAATGGATTATTTTCTCAGCATGCTATCTATATTCTGGAGTTACCCCATCCAAAAATATAGCTAGTTGCTTTTTTCAAATGCTGCTAATGCTGTCAATTTGTGAATTAGAATTCATTTATCAAGGACAACAAATTTCAAAAAAAGTTAACAGTTTTATTCCACTTTTTATCAGCACAGGTCGTCTTAGGGGAGTGGATGCTAATAAGGGTTGGTCAAGCCCAAATTATCTTTGGAAAGATTCACAAAAAATGACATACCTGGGAGAGAAGTTTCAACAGCACTTATTTCAGCACCAGAGAAGTCAGGCATCATTTTCTTGGGTGCCCAGTCAGGATTGGCATCTTTTAAGATGTCTAAAGCCTCCACAATGGAATTTGTATCCTCAGTTTCCATACTAAATAATGCTACCACCCTATACTGGAAATTTGTTCCCACACAGAGGAAGAATAGAGGCAAGGCATACCTTGTTTGACAGATAAAGACAGGGAAAAGTCACTGTAATACTGTGTTGACTACCATTTAATTTGATTACTCAATGTAATTTAGTATGTGGAAGGGCTCTTGCTACAGCTGAGTTTATTCTCCAGATGTAACACTATCCCTAGCATTCCCTGTGAGTGACAAATTTTAGAATTATTGGGATTAAGGGAATCATCCACCTTCAGCCACCACAGAGTTGCGATGGTTCCTTTGTAATGGGGCCAGTTAGCATGATTATGATGATTTCAGAATTGAAGACAATACATGCACCTTTTTTTTTATTAAAGCACTCGAAACATTTTGGGGAAAATTAACATATTCTGATTATTATTGCTCACAGCTTATCTCTACTGTTATTGTAAAATATCAGCTCACCTGGAAACACGAAAAGTTGCATACATGAGACACAAATCTTGCCCATACAGAGCAAGGAGCCGTTTTATCCATTTGAATTGATAGACAATAAGATTTCTTCCATTGTGCTGTGATGGCTGTTAGTTGAGAAAATGGTTGCAATAAATATACAAATAGCACCAGTACCTGCATTTTGCTTGGACATCCTTGATACCCTAAACTTCTACTTACAAAGTACATCAAAATTTCAGTGATAATCCATAATGACCAACAAAATAGAGCAAACCAACATCAGTAAACCTGTAAGCTGTAAATAACATCTAGTAGGTATCTGTACAGTTTCATTCAATGTATCGTAACAAAAGAGACCTGAGATAGGCTGACCAAGTAGGGTCTAAAGGTCTTACCTTATAAATAAAGAGGTCATCAGGATGTTGTGATTTCCAGTCATTGCACATATTCAGCATATTTGTTTGGTCATCTGGGTTTTGTCGTGTACCTGATTTTGCTGCAGACTGGATGTTACGTATATCCACATCAGTAGGGTACTACCTCCTTCTTGAATCTGTTGGAGGATTAGTACCTTGAAAGAGCTTATCATGAATGTAACTTTGCAAGTGCCTTTTCACTTCTTTAATGCTTCTTACACCAATGTGATGCATCTCATTTATTTTCTTGATGATGTCTGCATCAATTTGTTTCCTAACATGGGCAGCCAATGAGATGCAAACAAAGTGTGAAATTGGTAGGTATATCAGACATGGACAGACATAGTTTCATTATAATACTGATTCCATTACTCTGTTAAAGGAGTATAATTGACATTATTTATCAATTGCTACATTTACAGGTTCCATTGACGTTAATGAACAACATTTGCTGCAGATTCCTCACCCTGTCTGGGTAGTTCCAATATCACTGACCTTGGATTGGAATACTTGTTGACACTGAAAGAAGAAAGTTTGTGTCTTAAAAGCCCATTATTATCAAAGTAGTGGACAAAGATTGACAATTACCTCACCCTGAGTGGAGTGAAAACAGTGACTACTATTTTCTGGAATCTTCAACATGTAGACATCATTTACAGTGACATTTTTCTCTTTGAAAAGAGCTGCCTTTAGTTTCTCACTGGTAACTCTAGTTTCATATTTCCTTCCTTTATTGTCTTTGTCTATCGAAACCTGCATTGTAGAAAACAATATGTGTGTTAATGCTTCTGTACCATCAAGAGGACCTAAATTAGAAGAGACTATTGTACAGTCCTGTCTGTACTCCTACTTCTTTATGTTCCTGCAAAGAAATTAATGTTTTTAAAGTTTAAGCACCAAGGATTGTACATGGAATAAGAAAATACGAATAAAATTTTCACAATTACAGCAAAAGTGGTTTATAGTATGAATTCATTTGAAAGGTATCTTAAAGCTGGGATAATGTAGTGGTATTTCCATGGACAGGAAGTCATGAGTGGTCTCCTTACAGAAATTCGGTTGGGACTCAAGAGCTTTATAAAGAAAGCACTGATACACTGTAAGAATATATTTAAAAATTCATTATAACATAAAATGAAAGGAAGTCTCGATATTTTGGTGATAGTTAAATGGAATACATGATCAGCAAGTTTTGGTCAATATTCTGACTCAGTTTAAAGTCATGAGCTTGCCTTGCTGATGCAATGTTTGATTTTGCATATAAGAATGATATCTGGACTTTGCTTCCTTTTACTTGTATAAAATTCTACCTGGTACTCGGAAAACTTTAATATCCGTGTTATGTATACTTTGCTTGGGCATCCTATCTTCTTTGTAGACTGTGGCAAATGTCTGCATTGCACAAAAGTGTGATCTTCATTCTAGACAGAGAAATGATAAAGGTCACACATTTTGAGAATAGATATTTATAAATTTTCAAAAAAGAAACTAAGAGCATAAAAATGACGAATTGGAAGCCAAGGATTCAAAGTAAACTCATAATTATGCCAATTCCCACTGTTTAAGAGTGAAGCATTACGAAGAAATTGCTGCCTTATTTTCCTACTGGGACATGAAGGGCTCCAGAAATGATCAGGATGAATCGCTATCTTAAATTATTTTGATATCAATTGTATCCGTCAGTAAGAGTTGATTTTGTGAACCTACCAAACCTAGGCTTTGAGTTAAAGCATCGCCAATTACTACTTTTTTCTTCCTTATACTGATCAGAGGCTTCCCACAGTTTGTCTCGTGTGTCAAAGGACAATAGACGTGTCTCAGAATTTGCCATGTTGGATTTCAAATTTTTGTTTACAATTTTTCCTGCAATTTTTTGAAGCTTCATTTCATTGCCCTCAATTCCAAAAGGCGGTCACATCCCCTCATTATTTTTAGAAAGTGATGTAACTCACTTTGAAGGCTATGATCTAGTTTTGACCAGGAAAATGGTCTGTGTTTCCCTATGGACTGTGTTGTTTAAAAAGCACCGTATTTTCTGTTCACGTTTTTTCGCATTTAGAAAGAAACTGGGTGATAACTTTAAAATCTTTACCTAGCTCTCAGCACTCGTAAAAATCAAAGATGTCTAGATAAGTTCGTAATCTGGTATGAATAGAGTTTCAATTCTGTCACCAACAGCAGAAAGCCAACTCATACAGATCAGTATCTGAATAATGAATCGCATCATCCAGTGTCACCCCGAAACAGTGTTGTTAGAAACATTTTTGGGAGAGCAAGAAGTATCATATCCAATTTAGATGACCTTGGAAAAGAAGAAAGACACATACAGAAAGTTCTCCTTTCATCGGATACCAAGCAAAAGATGTCCGAGTAGCTTTGCATAAAACATCCACGCCCAACCATGCTGCTGAACATGAAGTAGAAACTCTGAAGAGAATATGCCTTCCCCATATGAAGAACATAAGCAAACTAGCCTACTCAAAGACGCTTTACCAATATCATAAACAAGTCATTGAGTTAGTCAGTGGTTCCAGGTAGTCTGCAAATGGCAAAAGTGATACCCCTCTTTAAGTCGGGAAGTTTGAACTCAATTGCCAATTATAGGCCCATCTCAGTTTGGCCTACTTTATCATCTACACGCCACACAGCAACATTAACATCATCGAACAAACAATAACATCAGTCTCTAAATGGCTAGACAAAAACAGGCTCATAATCAACTTGAATAGAGGAAAAACGGAGTCACTCCTATTTGGCACAGCAAAACGTCTTTCTTCAAAAGAACCGATAGAAGTGTATATAGACGAAATACTGATGAAAGTTGCTGATGGGTACAAGTACTTTGGAGTTTGGCTGGAACCGACATTAAATTTGAAGGAACACCTGTAAACAGTATCAATAAAAGCAAATTCCCGAATAAAACTGCTGTCCCATGTGCGTGATTCAAAATCAATTTTTGCTGCTAAGGCGGCATTCAATTCTTTTATTCCACCGACAATATTTTACTGTTCAATGCCAGCTGTCAGAGTTCTAGTAAAATGTTAAAGAAATTTAAAAGTGTACAAAATAGAGCACAAAAAGTAATGTATGGACTGCAGGAAGACAACAGATGTGGCCTTGTTTTGATCAATAATCAAAAAAAGATGAAAGTTGCAACACAGATGTTCACATGTCGTCAAGAAACTTGCATACCAGCCGTCAGAAAGTACGCAGACAGTATTGACCAGCAACATGAAACGAGAAGCAATAAAGCATTGCTTGGACTGCCCTTGGTTCAAACAGAAACTGCGAAAATATCCCTTTGCTTTCAAGGACCGTACTGTCTTAACGAACTTCCAAGAGACATACTTTCCCTGGAATCGATTGTAATTTTTAAATCCAAGTTGATAGAACATTTTTTATTTTTTATTGTAAGAGGGATTGTGAAGTAGACAATGATAAAAAAGTTTTAACTTTAAGATAACTTCAACCATTTGATTTCTTCAGGGGTCTGTCTGGCAAATACTAACATTGTGAAATGCTTCTGTGGTAAATCATGTACGAATTTACGTGGACTCAAAGCCCATCAACGCTCTCATAAACCTATTTATGGATTAAGTAATGATTTGAGTCTTCCCAATCAACAAACTTTTGATGAGGATGAGATAATTGCTGCATTCGTAGACTTAAGTCCAGTTTTCAAATCTGGTGTCAAGATACCAAAAACACCTCAAGACTGGGATTTCTTTGAGTTGTTGTTAAATCAGAAAAGCCAATCTCTTCAATAGGTCTGTGTGATGTGGATGAAACTATTTTTTATTTAATAAGAAAACTTACAATTTCCTTGCTTCAAATTTTGGAAAAGTTGATTCTTCTGCTTCTTCAGCAAATGCTTTCTCGGAAAAATACGACAGTTTTTCAAAGACATAATCAAAAAAGGAGTTAACACAGTTGAAAAAATCAATTCCACGAGACATCAAAGCAATCCAATATGCTGCTCATCAACTGCGCAAAAAGTTATCAAATGTTTTGTTCTCAGCTTGCTGTATCAAGGATCATGATAAAGAACAGCTTCTGGATTTACGTAAAATACTGAAAGTCACTGAAGACTGTTTAAAACAAACATTTACAGCTAAGAAGTGCCTTGATCATTTTAGAAATGTGTTTAATCATCATATTCATGATGTTTTATGTCATTCCCTTTTGGATTCCCAAATTTAAAGAAACCTCAATTTCTTTTTAATACTATCCCTCCATCATATCAACAAGTAACTAGATCAATCAGGTCTATGAAGTCAAGTGGTAGCCCATGTCCGTTAAACCAAATCTCAGTTATTTTGTTTAAGAAGTTTCCTTATTTAAGATCATGTATCACTGTTATAATTAACCAAATTTGGACCGCACAGAATATTCCTGTTAATTGGAAACGTGCTGTAACTGTTTTGATTCACAAAAAGGGACCTACAGATTTACCTGCTAACTTTTTCACAATAAGACTTGAGTCAGTACCTTTGGAAATATTTATATCAGTCTTAAGGAATTTCATATATTCATATCTAAGCCAAAAACATTTTATAGAAACTTCGATTCAAAAAGGATTTATAAAAGGAATATCAAGCACATTTGGGCATAATGCTTATCTAGCTCACATCATTCAAGAAGCCAAGCTCAAGCAAAGGTCAGTGTTTTTTATTCTTCTGAATCTAAAAAATGCTTTAGGTGAGGTTGATCATACTTTAATACCTACTATTTCAGATATAACAACATCCCTGAATTTGTGATTTCCGTGATTTCAAACCTTTATGATCAATTTTACACCTCTTTGATTTGCAAAAACTTTGAAACCGAATTTCTTAATGCAGGAAGGGGTGTGCTACAAGGTGATTGCCTAAGTCCATTAATATTCAATTTATTAATCAATACCTTTATGCAGTATATCAAACAAGAGAAATTTTCATAATTAGGATATTCCTTTTTATCATCACTTCAACCTTGACACTGGTATCAATTTACGGACGATGCTGCTGTTTTAACAAGTCAGGAATATGAGAATCAAATGCTACTAAATGCTTTTACTACTTGATCACATGGTGTTGAATGTCCTTACGGGTTGACAAATTTATGTCCTTTGAATAGTTAAAGCAAGTACACAATCTAAACAAGTTCTGCCAAAGCTTTGCATTAGCGGAAAAATGGTTCCAGCTGTTCAACTAAAGAAATCTTAGCGGTTTCGTTAATTTCCAAATGGACAATTCCAAGCACAAAGAAATCTTAATTGATACATGTGATACAATTTTAAACAAAATTGATTCTCTTCTTCTTCATCCCCAAAACAAATTGTTATGGTATCAAGGATATGTAAGCTAATATGGCACTCGACAATCTGTGATCTTAATATTACCTGGGTTTAAAATGCACTTGATCCTAAATAGTATTACTTTTTCAGAGGATGGCTTGAGATTCCTTCTTGTGGAACCCTTGACATCGTCATGCTTAGTAAAAATAAATTTTGATTAAATGTGATTGATGTATCTTCAAAATTTAGCCAATGTCAAGTTATATTGCGTAAAAAGTTGCAAGAAGCTGTTGATTGTGACATAAAATTTGTATTTAATGTATGTATTGCTATCATAAACCGGTCCGTGTGTGAACCTTAAAACGATGTCGAAGTTTTTCACGCTGTATGAAACGCTGTATGTACTACCGTTATTATAGGACTTAGAAGCCAAATCGTTGACAATGTCAGTGTAGCTGACATCTTTTATCGCAGAGACATTCCAATATCGGATAGTTTCCCAAGAAACAAGTGTCACTAATTTTTAAATGAAAGCCTTTTATAATGGATGCCTTATAGCTAACACTTCGGATCTATAACAGTATCAGGAAGAATGATTAGGCAAATGGAGGTGTCAAAGTTACATTCTAGATGTCAAAATTATTCAAGAGAAATGTTGGAAAAGAATTTCATGTTTTCATCGAGAGTAGATCAGTGACAGTTGGCTAGAAACAAACAACAGTCTCAGATTACTTCATTCATTGTGACGTCAGATAAGGAAACATGGCCAGAAATCATATCAAGGTCAAGTAAAGTCTGCGTTAGTTAAGCTACATTCCATTTGTAATGACAGGAGCATGTCGCTTGCCTCCAAGGTGAAGCCGATGCATGCACTAGTCAGCTCCATCTGTCTTTGCACTTGTGAGGCATGGACCTTAATGTAGACCTCAAGCACTGACTTGCTCAATCCAGTTGTTTCTTCATATAAGTAAGACAAACATGCAAGATCTCCTTTTCGATTCAAGGTTAGGCATTGATTTCCTTGTAAACAAAACAGTTCTTGCTTGCTAATGCGGCAAAGTTTAAATATAAAATCTTATTTAGAATTCGAGGTTGATTTAAGAGGTCACTTGTCATTGACTGTGCACACATCACTACGCAATTTCAAAAGGCAACAGTAAATTTGTGAACATCTTTGAAAAGGATATTCCTTCAATGTAATAACTGTTGATTGAGCGACCTTCTAACGATTTATTAATGTAAAAGGGGCATCAGTTGTAAGGCAGTCACTCATATTCCCATTTCTTGCTCGTAATGACATTTGTTTGTCATTATTGAAAACTCCAATACTACATACCAAAATCTTTACACAGGAAAGCAACATTCTTGCGAACGGTGTACATGTTAATCCTTGTTTTCATGTTAAGAAATGGAACGTGTGCAAATATTTTTATGCTTCATGGGATATAACCAAGTGGCTCTTCTGCTTATTCTTATTCTGCGACGAAGAGGTGGTTTAGAAATCTGGGTTAACATGGATTAGGATCATCATCATCATCATGTCAGCTGCTTACTCCACTGTTGGCGGGTAGACTCCACAAGCTCCTCCACGCATTCCGATCTTGTGCTCTTTGGATCCACGTGCTGCCAGCCTTCTCCTCGATCTCATCTCTCCATCTCCTCTTTGGTCTTCCTTTAGCTCTGCTTCCTTTTCTTGGCCGCCACTCAGTAGTTTTCTTGTCCCATCTGTTGTTTTCCATTCGGGCGAGATGTCCTGCCCACTGGCCTTTTGTGAATATGACTTTCTCGATGAGGTCTCTCACTTTGGTTATTGATCTTATAACTTCATTCTTGATCTTGTCCTTCCAAGTGATGTTCAGCATTGCTCTTTTCATGCACCTCTGGGCTACCGCAAGCTTGTGTTTCTGATGTTTTGTCAGTGACCACGTCTCAGCCCCATAGGTCAAGGCCGGTAATATGACCATGTCCATGATCTTCTTCTTTCGACACATGGGCATTCTCGTATCCTTTAGGAAGGTGCTGTACTGACCAAATCGTTTCCATCCCGATAGTAATCTTTCGTCAATCTCTTTTCCAATCTCATTTCCTGGCGTTAGCAGTCGTCCTACGTATTTGTACTGGTCCACCTCTTCCAGATCTTCTTCATCAATAAAGATGCCTTCCTTCAGATTAGGATAGCAGAGGGGAAATCAGTATGGAAGAGGATGCTTTCATCACCCGCCTGCAATGGCATAAGTGGCTGCTACTGCCTATATTGATGAATGAAGGCGTCCGTTCTAAGCACTCAGAATGTAAATGCAAGATTATAGAGGTTGAACACACAATAATAACAGCAGTCGAATGCCCTCCTACTGCATTTTCTGTGCTTGCTGTGTAGTCAAAAGCTTCCGGAGACCGAGATTGGCCTAGTTCCATACACGAACCGATGCGTGAAGGAACTTCAACTACTAGCTGTTAATATATAACTTGTGTCGATAACTATATCAGTATGGAACTACTTTGCTGTAGTCATGGTTAGGAATAACGTGATGATCTCTTACTTTTTGTCTTCCTGTACTATTACTTCCTGATTGAGTGTCAATGTCTAAGGTGTCAGAAATCAATACAGTGTACAGACCTGTCACCCTTAAAGGAACTCAGTACACAGCAAGAAACTTAACACAACGGACAGATTTTTGCAAAAGAGAGGTTGTCGGGACCGCCCCAGCATTTCCTTGAAGTTCGCTGCGCGTAACATGCAAACGAGAATAAGCACATAAATTTCGTGAAAACCTTTTTGTCTTCGTAGGAAGCTAGTTTTCTTCTCAAAGCGTCAAAATTCTGCAAAAATATCTCAGTTTACAGGAGAAAAGAAAAAATCAAAGAAAAAACCCTAGTTTCTATAGTACATCCGAACTAAACATAAATGTAACTGACATTACGTTGCATCTTAGCTGTCTTCCCTGGCAAAGACATTAGGGGCGTCCACTTATAAGCTCACCAAGTTCGTTGTGAAGGCCTGCAAGGTTGCTTATACAAACTCAGTCATAGGTTGAAGAGCATAAACTTTTCGTAACAACATGTTGCAGGTCATTTGGTTCCGTTATCGCTACGGGGACCAGGTGCTGAAATTATTGGGGGTGACACCCCAGACACCCCTCATTTGCTGCTCTGGCTGTCTGCAATGAGGAATAATATGTGAGCGAAATAGTTTGGAAGTAAGAATGAACAAAATAAAAGATCTCATTGAAAACGTAACACATAGCGATCGAGATCGAATGTTTGACAAGTTAGGCAAAAAGATTAACAAAAAATAAGAATACTGTAGTAGTACAAATTCTTGTCAAGAATACAAAGGATTCAATTATTCAAAGTATAGAAAACATAATTGACTCTCATTTATTAAAAAAGTTACTAATTTAGTAAAGATTGTCACTGCAAAAACTGCAGTTCCTTATTCATTTGTCTAAATTTCAACTTTTTATCAAAAAGTATCTCAAATATGAACCTTTACAAATATCTATTTACCTGTATGGGTACAGTTAGTCATCAAATGTTCGTAATAAAGTTTCAATATACGTCATAAAACACTTCCTATAATTAACAAACTAAAGATAGTGATCACTGATTATTTTTACTGACCTAAAACGCCAATTAAAAGTCCACAAATTCTATCTTGAAGGGGCGTTGGCACCCTATGACCTACGCTCATTGCTTTTCCTTAGTGTTGCATACTTGGTTTGTGCTAATGTATTCTCAGCTTTGGTTGTATCTACAACTCCCATCTGCACCAATTTTGTTACACTTGCCGTAAACAAACAATTGACGGCTGGGTATAAAACTGTTGCTATGAGCATGGAAGTAAAAACCTGGGCTACCAAAGTTGAGCTCCGTGGTCTGATGTTAATATTTTTTCCGAGTACTGAAGAGAGAAAGTGATGCTTATATTTTAGAAATTACATGTATTTCCACATTGTTTACGGACACACCTGTGCACCTAGATGTACATTCCAATGACTAATTACCTAGTTATTAAATACACTAGTTACCCTGGTGAGTTCATCAAGACTCATTAACAGTGAACTGCTTTGTCTAGTTGACTGCACCCAACAATGAAATCTAGGTCAACCTGGACTTAAGCGGGATTTTTTGTTTGGGGGTCTAGGAGACCAAAAAGGCTCAATTTGCCAGTATAGCAAGTGTTAGTTGAGGATTACCAAGTAAATGTATAAGGAGAAGCATGAGAGAGGACTGTGAAGGACCTCAAATGTTTGTTGACACTTACTATACCAAGGGCCCGTTCACTCTGGAGCAAAAAAACACAAAGCTAATCTACTATTGTTGTATCTTCAAAGGTAATACATGTTTGTCAGAAATTTGTTGAATTGGTACAGTGCGAACACCAAAATTTGAAACATGACAACTTGTTAGATTTTGACTAAACCATCAAACGAGCCATCATCTGTCATTACTCAATTAGATTGCTTGGGACAAATCCGAAGTAGCACATAGCTTTATACTGAAGAATGACAGGTAGATGACTTACTTTAAATCTTATCCATGGCTTAAAACAGCTCAATCAGAACCCCAGTTTTAATCAAATTTTGTCAAAGTTGACAAAGCTTGTCTAATTGTTGAGTGTTTTTCTCGTTTGACAAAGTTTATCATGTTTCAAGTGCGAACGGGCCCCAAATTGAAGAGTTAGCAGAAAGGAAATCAATTTAGGTCTGAAGAGAAATATTTATTTACAACTAAAGAATTAAAAATAACTTTCTAAATACAAATGTCAATTTCTGGCTATCATTTGAAGCATATAGCAGATCTAGTGTCCATCTAACCCTGAATTCAAGGAAATTCAGGAGTGTCTCTCCACCAGTCGTTTATGCAATAAATTAGGGTCTCTTAAATTATTCAACATTGGTAGTATCAAGGTCTATTTTGTCATCTCCATGATGGCGCTTCATGTGCCAACGAAGATGCGAGGAGGTGATGAATGCTTTGTCGCATTCCTTGCATTGGAAAGGCTTCGTCCCTGTGTGTGTCCGTTCATGTGCTTGGAGTGTGCCGTACTGGGTAAATCCTTTTCCACAGAAATTGCATTTGAACGGTCGTTCACCTTAAAAGAAGGAAGATAACGTCACATAATTGATATAAATACAATAAGAAAGATATAGTTTACTAAATCGATATGAATGAAAATAGCAGGAAGTTATCCTGCAATATCATACCTTTGCCTTTCAGTAAGAATGGTTGGGGGGGAGTTCATTTGTCTGTTCCACTATTAAGTTAAATGAATACTTTCTCCAATAATTTCTAAACTTAAGGTTTCTTGTTAATCACTAGTTACAGTTGCTTTAAGGCTATATATTAAATTGATTTGCATCTCTTATATCTATTTGTTCATAAATTGAGATGCCAAATTGTTGACTACTTTAAACCACCTTCTATTTCACCAAATGCAATGACACGCAAATGTACATTATAATACAAATTATTCCGCATAAAGATATGCAGCTGAAACACTTCATAAAAATTTGCTTTATCAACATTTTATAGAGGTACAGTAGTAGCGTATTGACGGGGAAAAGAGGATGATTTATACCTCGTATGATCCAAACAAAAGAGCAATAATGTTGATATCTGATGAATTTTTATGTCAGCTCAACGGCTCGTAGATATGAATTTTACTTCGTTGCATTTATGATGCAAATGTATCTTAAAAAAGCGTAGCCCCTTGGATGACAATACAATCGTTCTCACTTCGGAGTAAAACAAGTGGGTTTCACTAAGTCGTTATATTTCTAAACTTATGGTTTACCTGTGTGTTTGTATGTGTGAGTCTGCAGGTTTCGGTACTGCGTGAAAGATTTTGTACACCATTTGCATTTATATGGCTTGTCCGCGGAATGGGTCAACAAATGCCTTTGTAGGTGTCCATAACGAATGAATGCTGACGAACATTGATCGCACTTAAACGGTTTTTCTCCTTCAACAAAAAGAAAGCAAAAAAGCAATACTGGAAACATCAGCCATAATGAAAACTAGATCAAAACAACTAAAACACTCTATGAATGAATAATAATGAAGTAAGCTATTTACGTCAAGATCAATCCAAAATTACTCACGTAATTCGAGAGTAGACTATGACAGGTAAGTAACTATTGAACATAAAATAATGAGTAATGACTTAGTAATCGTGATAGAATTCAATATGTGTTAGCTTGTCTGGGTCTTATTCTGTTTAGTTTGGTAGGAAAGGTGTCAGTTTTGCAGTCCTAGGCCTCGGGCTCGTCGCTCTGGTGTTCATAGTTATAACTTTAGGCAACACTACGTGTCGACGTCTACATGGTACCAGTGCAAACAGTGTTGAATGAATGCCTCTTGTAAAGCCTATACAACAATTGATAGACACCCAATAATGAGAGTTAATGATCGTGGTTGAATTACAGATAGTTGTTCGACCCTTTTTATTTAGCTGTTCGAAGCTCGGGTGGTCACTCTTATAATTGTACTTTCGTTCATTGGTTTCATTTAGGTTTGAAGAGAAAATGTACCTGATATATGTTGTTATGATACCAGTTGGATTTATAGTGTGAACATTCTGACGAGAACCATCCCTGAAGCTGAAGTGATCAAGCTTTGATGCTCATTAATTTGTGATAATGGTTATGTGTAATTTTTAGCTGTGAGATAATATATTCCAAGTTTTGCAGTTTTTGTAACCTTGTCCTTTAGAGGGAATAGCAGTTTCCTCTTACAAACACAGCTTAAGCTTGGTGTTAGACTTTGACTTGATTAAAGATTCAGCCTTTCATGGAAAACGAAATGATAAGGAATAATTGGTTTAGGGAAAACAGTCACCTTATTATTAATTGAGCAGAGCAGCAGGATTAGACTGTTTTCGATACTGTGTAGGTCAATAGTGTTAAAAGGTTAAAATTGGTGGCAGAGTTCTTACCTTTGTGCATGTATATGTGGGCTTGAAGCTCATCCCTTCTCGTAAATGCTTTAGGGCATTCATCGCATTTATAAGGTCGTTCTCCAGTGTGAATGCGCATGTGCATTTTGAGAGCTCTTGATGTTGTAAATGCAAAGGAGCATGCTGAACATTTAAATGGACGTTGTCCCGTGTGCATGCGCACATGAGTTCGCAGGCCACTCATCCGTGTAAACTGTTTCTGACAAAGTTTGCATTTGAAATTGTTTCCTTCTCGAAGAATTAGATCCTCTTCTGACGTGTTCTTCATGAAAAGTAATGGATGGTATACCTTGTAATCTCCATCATGGCTCAAGACGTGTTTCTGGAAGTTACCAAACCAAGTGAATCCCCTATCGCATATATAACACACATAAGGCTTCTCCTTAGAATGAATAAGTGAGTGTCTTTGCAAGTCACTGGAACGAGCGAATGTCATCGGACAATTACTGCAAGAGAATTCCTTCTTTTTGTTACCAGTTCCATTACCGTCATTTTTGTCTTCGATCTGTACGTCACTTCCTCTTCTACTGCCGCTACTGTAGCTGCTTTGACAATCCGAAGAAGCGATGGAAAACCCATCCAAGCTTTCGTCTATATCAACGCAACCACTGGATTCATTATCAACTTCGGGTTCTTTTTTTTCTGGGATCTTTTCTAATCTAACTGATTGATTCCTTCTTATAACTGGCGTTGAACCTCTAGAATCCTTCTTTAATTCTGGAACAAGTGCAGGAGGAGAATTTACGGATCCACACTCTTTTTCTTTAGCCGGTAACTTGGATTTGGGACCAAAGTCTGTGGTCAGCTCCCCAGAATCCAAAAAAGCGTACGGTCTCTTGCGGTGTGAAGTATTAAAAGATTTTTCAGATCCTCTCTGAGGAAGGTGTGGGCCGTGACCAAATATAAATGGATGTGGGTAAAATGGTAGCAGTGATCTTTCAGGTACATTCTTTGTGGAGGCCGAGAGACATTCGTTGCAGGAGCAAGATGAATAGCTGGTTCCTCGCGGTAATGCGGGAAAGTAATATTTGTGCGAGAACAGGTAAGACTGGAAAGCAATGCTCTTGTTTAAAAATTCAGGATAATGGAGCAGATCACCACCTTTGGAAGAATAAGTTATAAACGTAAGAAGCTGTTAACTAAAATGCACATATATTAAAATTTACCAACAAAGTCAGGATAACAATGATTTCCTGAAAGCGAGCAATGAAAACGAACTGTCGTACGATAACACATGCACATTTGTAAATTATCGTCAATATTGCAAAATGAAGGCTAGAATATTAAGGACGGATAGAGAACTCTGCAGCTTTGATCAGCTTACACTCTCATGCTGGAGACACTCAAAAAGTAGTGCGACTACAAAAGATGAAATAATTTGTTCAGAGTGTGGCAGAGACATATTTGTAATCCTCAGATGGTAGGAACTGTCTAACTCCATCTTCACTTATCATCAGTACTTGCAGTTTAACTTAACTAAAACCTCAATTTTCATGTTTTCAATTCTAGAATTGATTTCACTTCTACTTTTCTAAACTTGCGAATAGAGTCTTTTTTTATTACAGTTTAACTCATATATCTTAAGACATGAAATGAGGGTGAAAATGATCCTGTTAACTGCCTGGCGCATAGCCATTTGGATTCATTGGTGCATTTACTTGTTGAGATGAAATAGTTTCAATTTTCGTCAACAAAGGACAAAACCATACTAGCAAATAGGGAAATGGACAAGGATAGACCATAACTAATCGATTACAACTATCTAGCCACTAATAACAGACCAAGGCGAACCGACCTCAAAAAAATCTAACGATGGTGCCTTAACCAACCAAATAAATGAGCTGACGGCCCAGACTGACTGGGCGAGCATCTTCCTACAACATCTCCTAATCTTTATCACTCACCACAAAATGTAACTAAGTTGCAAGTGAAAGACACAGGTTCCTTCCCTGACGTGACCAATTCTATTCATCAAAGGAAAGGGTTTGGTTGAAAGTAATGTTGCATAAACAATTTCTTTCGTTATGCAATTTCTGTCTGGTACGTTTTGCTTTAAAATAACAATTACTATGAACCAGATGATTTCATGGCACGACCAAAGTCCAATTTAGGCTAACAGTATCCTTTTCATTGCTGTTGTAAAAGGATTACTCTAAATAAAGTTGCGACTCTCTTTTGGAAATAAAAAGTCGTCCGTAAGACCAAAGTATTGACGACTATTGAATCTAGACTTTATAGCTTATAACCATCGTCCTTTTATTCCTAATACCAGCTGTATGGCAACACAACGCTCCTACCTCCCAATAATCAAGTTATGTACGTCACTAGAAATTAGCTTTTCCGCTCCAGGGTACCAAATGACAACTAAGCAATGTAAAGTCCTTTGAAGGTTAAGTAGTTCTTGGTAACAAATGCTAAAAGATCATTCTCTGCCGAATACAAATATACTACGTCAGCAAATTACATTGATTTCTTTGCAAACAGATTCATTAGTATTTAGTAAGATTAACTTAATAACCGTTCGAAGTGGTTTAAGTAAGGAAAAGTCTGTGATAATTGTACTAGCTTACAGGAGGCCTATGTGGAAATGACGTGTGCAATTTAAGAAGAATGTTGTTTGCGACGCCATGCTAGTTTTATTCTGTATACACTACCTAAGTTTGACGTCACAAATTCTGGGTCGTCCTCCGTCTCTTCAAGCTTTCGGTGATCTCAGATCACACAGGACAAACTGCAAATAACAGCTTGCCATGTCTGTGCGCTCCAAGTTTTAGAGGTTAAGTTCAGGTGTGCACGTTTCGTGGCACTTGGATTCGTTAATTGAGCGGCAATTACATGAAAGTTAAAAGACACAAAGTGCATTTTGGTCACCAATGGCGATCAAGAACGGCATCTTACGTCAATATTACGAGAATGAATTATGAAGTGAAGAAGTAGTCCTTAGCAGGTTTATTGTGGAGAGGGATAAAAAGAGCATTCAACGGCCTTGATTGATCTGGTGCCCTGTTGTTTTTCGAAATACTGATGACGGTGGTTAGCTGTGCTAACAAAAATAAGCGAGTTTTCAGTGCATTGCAACCCTAATCTTCCTTTCTCATGTCTATGTTGGGATGTATAAAGTCAGAGGAGTTCATTTACGGATGAAAAGAGCTTAAAAGTTAATATTTATGGATGACTTATTTGAATATCTCATTTCTACAGAAAAAGACACCCCTATAAGAAAGTACTATCTCTTCTACTACACTGCATTCTTTGTGGTTTATGGACAACGAGGTGACCACGTACACATCGTAAGGTGAAAAAAAAAGTTTAAAAATGCTGCTTACAGTATCTGAGATGTGAGATATAATTTGTAACAGAATATCTGACTATAAACCTATATTTATATGTACATATATTTGTCATTTCTATTCCTCCATAAGCAATATTTAGCTGGCTCCTCTGTCAACAATAATGGCGACGTAGGCTAACAAACGTATCTTTTACTCCTTTATCAGAGGAAATGCGCCCTTAGCCTTCAATTCCCATCACTTTTGTTCGTCTCTTACAACTTTCGTGCAATGTGCTGTCGATTCGTTGCATTTCAAAGGTTAGGATTCAAGAATAAGGCTTTTGTTACGCGAGAAAACCCCTTAATTAACGTGCTCAGTCGTAATGGTCTCCTTAATTGACAAAGAGGAGGAGATTTTGCATAGAACTTTGGAAAAGTTTGGGCCTTTGTCCAGCTTTGGCGATGAGAAAAGGGCAAAGCAAATAATACGCTTGTAATTTTCCTGTCTTGCTACTCATCCTCTATGGCGTCCAATTCTTAACAAATGGTCAAAGGATATATGGGACTTTACGTTAACGCAGTACACATCCTGTCCAGGATAATTTAAAGCCAAGTTGGTCTTAAAAATTCTGAGGTACAGTACCACAACGTAATGATGAACGGAAATGAAAACAAGAGCAAACACCGGTAATCCATTAGCATAATGTAGAAACGAGGGTATTTTACAGCAAGGAAAGGAAGCTTGTTGTGATATCTAGGTACCGTTAACATTTTTAGTGGGGGAGGGAAGGAGTGGATATCACTCAGCACGTGACAATTGCGTGCACTGAAACCTTAAGTTAAAGTTTTACAGACTCAAACTAATCGTCAAAAAGGGTGCCTTTCGCAAAATCATGACACCCTAGCAAAGATACAAGAATGAATTCTTCTGTTACAATTTAATAACATTGGTTTTCATTCCAAGATATTCCTCCGTCGGTTAATGGGACTGATGGGTGTCAGTTTAACTATCCGACATGTATGATTACTCAACTAGCCAATCGTAATTTCACGGTTTCCGACTGAAAGAAGCACAAGGCAAGACTTTATTTTGGAGTAAAGGCAGTTTCAAAGTATAACTTTCTCATTTCATAAAAACATAGCGATATAAGTTTATGATATATTGTTCTAACCATAAAATCGTGAACAAACTATACAAAGCTGCAGTTGATGACGTATTTATGCAAAGAAATTGGTACAAAGCGTAGCTTTGATTTAATTTTTAAAAAATAAACCTATGCATATGTTAGACTTGTCTGACAAGTCTAAAACAAATTTAGCTCGCTGTCAAAACAATTATTGATCACGTATTCGAAATCGTAGTAAACTCTTTATAGCTGAACTTAGTGTCTTCCTGATTAATTGATTCAATCGTTGCAGTAAGGAGTTTTTTCCACAAACGGTGGGAATGGCATCGTTATGATTGTCTCCGTGATAATAAATACGTTAGATAAATAAAGAGAAAGTCATTGCCTTGAAGGACTAATGGACTTTCATCTACCTTACTTTTCAGTCCAATTCTTGTTACCTTGGCTACGATAGATGATGACGTCTAGCAACAGACTTGTTTTTCTGTCATTTTACTATGTTGGCGTCAACAAATTGATATCATTGGAATGCCATTACAAATAAGAAAAAGAACGAATTTGATATCAGCTATGGTAAAAGAAAAATTCAGCTATATTGTTTATTTTAAATGCTACCTGTGACCTTCCTTAAACTAGGCTTTACAGGCGCTGAGAACATAACAGACTTTACTTCAGCTATGACAAGCCAACTAAGAGCATCAATATATACTAGAAATGATGTAATAGCTAATAATCCGGGATGTACAAGCCGGGATGAATAATTTAGACATCAACATGGACTAATTTTAGTTGCAGTAAACTCCTTTTACAAAAGCACTCTTTTAATTTCAATGCTACCACTCCCTTTCTGAGTCTTACTGTCTGTAAAGGACGCATGCGTACTGATACGGAGCGAAGACATTCGTATGAATGCCACGCGGTAGTAAATGATTCGTATACCTCACTCTACTTGTACAAGAAATAACAGCAATGCAATTTGTGCAAAATTAAGTGAATCGTTTTTACACTTTCAATGAGAAAAGTCGTGATGATATTATTTCTTGTAAGAAACATAGTTTTTTTTGAAAATAGTCATGGACTTTTAAAAACTCGTTTCTTCTGTCTCTTGGTACACGTCTGATTTCTATATTTTCTGTATCTGTTGAAACGCTGATGTACGAGGTCCTTTGGGAGTCCTGTTTTCTTACGTAAGTCCAACCGAATTTAGCTATGATGCTACATTATCTATTGTTGTGGGTGAAGGGTAAGTGGGTGTCTGTTTCGTGAACTTTTTATAAATGTATTTGATTTCTCTGTTGCTGACACAATTTGAGACAAATGGTGGCCTAAAGTCAAGTTATAGACAAATTTTGTCTTCGTAAATGGTGAACGTTTATTTTGTATTTACAGAGTCAAAATTTTAGTTGAAATTTAAATCTCTTCTTTCGTCCCATCCATATCTAACACAACAAGTCTTGTGGCACATTCAAGGCATATGATTGGTTTAAAGAGAAGTTGTTCAGTTGCGTGATTTTATGAAGACGCTTCGAGATGAATGCGAAAGTCTGAAATTCAGTTTTTTGGAGAAATGGGCTCACCATTAAAAGGGTAATTATTAGGCCTTATTAGCTTACGAAAAAGTATCCCCTTATTTTTCAGTTATCATTTATATTACCATGGACACCAAATAAGGAAAAGGGGGAACAATGATTATGATGATAGTTATACTAAGGATAATGAGATTGGCAGTGGTTGGCTATGCAGATGTGCCCCTTGTCAATGGACAACACCCTTCTAGCTTACCAGCTTAAACACCAAACTTCATTATTCTTAGACTTCTCGTTAAACTAAAATAATTGAACCCTTAATTAGTAATAAACAAATTGATTTTCCCTATACTCTTACGAACAGAATACGTCATCAATTTCAACTCCTTTTTCCCTTTGACGTCATTACACGTTGTACGTCAATTTAATAACCGTTATTCTATGGACATTAAAGTCAGTCTGAATGTTAATATTTTGAATGACCGAGAAAGTGCTTAAAAATAATCAAAAGAGCCTTTATTAGAGTGAAAGAATCTCTTATTTGTCACGTTAAGTGCATACTTCTTATTTGCATAATGCTTTACCCCTCCTGGAGTTCACAAGTTCTTTTCTTGAGAAAATAACTCCAAAATATGGGGATAAGACAAAGATTAAGCAAAATGCAGTTAACGTTGACTCTAATTAAGATTTATACTACAAAGCACATTGAAGCCACGTTAAAATAACCTGCTATGCTTGTTATTTTGATATACCTCTTTGCTTTACAATTAGGTTTTCAAGTTTTAAATAATTTAAGCATCTAACAGGCTACGGTTGTCACATGAAATATATAAAAAGAAATGCAATGTAATACCTGAAATATTTGCTGTGAGTTGACGGCAAGGAGACTTTTTCCTGTGTTCATTTTGATCTAAAACATTAATAAAATGAATTAATTCATTTCCATATAACCTCATTTATTAATAACCATTGAACTCCAAAATCTTGATAATTATAGATATATACTGTAGAGTGTATACAAGCAAATGCCATAGGTAGAAATACTTTAATTATGAAGTTCATAACTGAAGCAAAACATACTTGACTTGTCAGAAATGTATTCTAATAACAGGATACATAATTTCAACTGGGTTTACATCGGCAATGTCAGTATCTGTTTATCATGAGAGTTCTATGTCAGCTCCATAGATGTGATTTGTGTGCTGTCTCAGTCCACGAGCTTTATTTTTCAATAATTCTATTTTTTTTCAATAGGTTAGATTCTTAATTGTCATTTTTGGATATATCTAGTGAAAACTATATCAAGACTACGGTTATTAGGATTGCATTACAAGATTTTCAAACAAGTTGACGACTATAAATATGCTCTTGAAAGATAGATGTAAACGCGGTCAAAACTGCAGTTTCTATTTTCGCCGAATTTGTATTCTTTCATCCTAAAAAGTATCTCAAATATGAACCTTGCCGAATTTGTATTCTTTCATTCAGTTAATGGGAGGAAAACGAAACACGCCACCGACTTCACCAGGACTTAATTTCAAATTTGCTTCTTACTGGTGGATGCTTCAGCAAATGAGTTGTCTAGCCATAGGCATGTGCATTGCAACTTTTGAGTGGCTTATTGCAAAAGTTAAGGCCTTGACTCGATAACTCATTTAAGAAAGCAACTGAGCAAATAATGCAATAGATCGGATTTAACCCGTTGCCAAATCAGTGCATCTGTCACGTTTCATTGATAAAGTTGTATTTCATCTGTCTAGCCTGTGCCCGATGATTGAGATTAATATTATGATAAAAGGATCCCAGATTCAAACAATCTGTCTTATAGATTACCTGCAGTGACATAATTTTATTCAGATAGAATAGGGGTTTCATTATCCATCAAATATTTCGTTTGTTACCCGGCATTGTAAGAATATCAAATTAGGACGGCATTGTAAAAATATCAAATTAAGACGGCATTGATCGCAACCATCTTCCCTTCCCTTCTCTCTTCATCGCAGATGCTTAGAACAATTTTTTAACTAAAGAAATGTAATTTTAATCTAATGCTGTTTTTGTTTGAGTATGAACTGTTATAGCTACGAGATAATCTCGAAGTTGGTACAATTCATCGTTGTTGAATTGTTATTAATTCCAGTCCATGAGGAGTTGTCAGCAAAGTTTAATATTTCGCTTTATGATCGTTTTATACTTTACAAACATTTGATCCGTGTCTGGAAGTTTTCAAAGCGACTCTTCAGTGAATTGGCTTTGTTTATGCTGCTTCGTATATAAAAGTTTGGCAAACAAACCGAATTGCTGTCCAACAGTCTATTTTCAAAGGCAGAATTGAAAACAACAAGACGACTATGATAAAGACAGCCTCTTTAGGAATTCAATTGTCTTCCATCACAACTTCTAGTTTTATCACGATGACTTTGGCTCCAAGTGTAGTGGACTCACATATATTCAAGTAAAGCCATAGCTTTTTAAATAATCTAAAAGTTAAGTAATATCATGCACTTTGAATCTCTTTTACCTTTTTGTACTCACCTACAATGCCCATTGACCCTAATTGAAATAATTATGCAACAGAAAATATCCTAAGTAGTAGATGTTAAGATCATGCTTGATCATATTAAATATACCTAATTACAGCTACAGCGTATTTCAAAAACGAATCTAAACATGACTAAGAAAAGTACAGGATAAAATAATATATATTTCAAGATGACTGTAGTATAATAAGCAAGAAACGAGTTAAAAAGCCCATAAAGGCCAACAGAAATATAATTTAGCTTTATTACCATCTAGCGTAAACTCTTCGCAGCTATCCTCCACTTTTAAAGTAGGCACAGATTGATCATCGTCCAATCCAAGTATCTTCTTTATAAGAAATGATTTTGGCATCCTGACAGACGATGTAAAATTTGTGAATATATCCTTCTCTTGTTGTGTATTATATATTAATTCGATTACCTTTTAGCAAACCAATTACCATCTGTATCAGTAAATACAAGTCATAAAGTCCAAATCCACTTGAGGACCCGTACAGCTTCTGGGATGCACCAGATTGGCGTCTGAAGCGTACTTTAGCATTATTAAGTACTGATTGGCCTAATCCAATATCACATCCTTAGAGAAGAGGACAATGCACAGCTGTCAATTCTATGGGTGGGAGTCCATCATCGTTGAAGCTATTGTTTTCAACCCAATCACTTGACCGAGGTGGAAACTGTGAATAGATTCATTGATTCCGTTGGTCATGTAAAGTATTTAGAACACGGCTGTTGCCTTAGATAATTTTCTTTTTATGTTCCTCCTCAAACTGATTAAATTTAGGAGTGAAAAGCCACTGGTTTCAATCACTATCATTAAGCTCAGCCAATGACTCATTTAAATTTTTGAGTTATATGTTTGGCAATAGAGGCACGCGACAACCTTTGCCTCATTTTATAACATGTCAAAATAACAATTTACATATTCCTTAAAACACCCGTAATCGCTTTTTGAATATGTAGCTGTCATTAAAGGTGCTATCAGTCTGCATTAACCAGCGGTTTATGTATGGAATAGGGAAGCTCACATTTTGACTACAAACCCTTCTAAGCAGCTGACGTATGTTCAGACTCTGTTATTATAAACTTGTCATTATTTCTCAGAAATGCTGCGTTTCAAAAGATTAAAGCCTGCATTCAAAGTGTATTTTGTAAGATAAAAAAGACTGTATAGTATAAGATACTACACTACCATCCTCTGACGTCAGGATTTGGGCATCTAGGTATGGTTTTTGGAAAATAAACGTAAATGTCCATAGTTCCCAGCAAGCTGCTTCATTACCAAAGAAAGAAAGTCACAAGCAAATTAAATTTTTCCATATCTCAAACTGTTTCGGCTTACCTTTGTAACTTACTTACTCTTTAGAACTGATGGTACTGACAGTCAGGCTAATATTCTTCTCTAGGTTTATTTAGGTTAAACTGTTCTGAACTGTCGTCATGTTAATAATAGTTCCTTCGGAATCCTCTATTGTATGAAGTCGATGCATCTTTCGCTAAAGAAGCCACATTCATAATACCTGTATGTAAGAAATGAATCAATCACAAAATGAGGCAGTTAGTTTTGATCTGTCAAGTAATTCACTGAGACATGCACAATGCTTCTAATGCTATGATTCTTGAACGTTGGGCTCAACACAATCGAAAAAATATATCCCGAGACATTACCAATTCAAAGCTTGATTTTTAACCACAAATTGCTTTATATCCACTGAATCAGCGAACAATATACACAACTGCAAGTTGTTCAGCTGAAGCGCCAAACATATTTGGAAACATATCCCTTAGTACTTAGCTACAAAAATATGCTATCAAACACCCATTCATACATGTAGATGATAAACCCATGTCAGCATTATAAGGGTCTTGATTTAAATGTAGCAGCAGATAAAATTTCTCACGACATATCTTGAGGTACTGCAGTTTGACCATTTCCTTAGTGAACTGATAATGTTTATGTTAAGAACATTGGTAACGTAAATATAAGTTCGTACCATGACTGATAACTTATAACAGCTGACGGGAGATGCGATGATGAGGTCAAGAGAAGAATTGAGATAGCAAGGACAAGCTTCATGAATATGAAGAGTCTTTTCTGTACCGCTGGGCTGAAACTAGAAACAAGAAAAAGGCTGCTGAAATGCTACATACTTTCAACACTCCTGTATGGGGCAGAGAC
>JANTCA010013922.1:0-26173 GCA_024741275.1 Chironex yamaguchii | reverse complement strand
AGGTTTGAGTGTTGGCTTTTGAGTCTGAGGGTTGCCAGTTCGAGCCCGGTCGGCTCCCACTTAGTGCAGCTATTGTGGTAATGCTCCATTCTTGACAAATATATTATATATATCTCTGAGTTCTGAACAGTTATCCCTCCCCCCACCACATCGCCACCGCAGATGTGTACACTGCCTTCTGATTGCCTAGTGGACACAAACCTGCATCTTATCAGATAACGTACTGGGTCTTCCATTAGTCGTTATATTTGTTAGATGTAATATTATTAAGTAGATTGAATGGCAGAGTCATTTCCTTCACTGGACACATTGAGGAGTATACCATGTCTTGGAGAACTCTCCACCTGCGCATGAAACTTTTCTTTGCCAGAAAGAACCAGATTTCTCTATTTATTAAGCAAAAAACCCCATAAAAATACAGCAAATTGAAAAATAAAAACGTAATTGTGTAAAGACGCCATCACTCTACAGATAGTGGTTTCGAGGGAAAACCATCGCGCACTTTGTTCAGCTCAGAGTGATATCTATTTAGACTCACCTTAAAATCGCGCTATGTTCTTTATTCCGCGCAGGTGCAAATGATGTCGCTGCATTGCGCAAATAATGTCGCTGCATTGTGCAAATGATGTTGCTGCATTGCGCAAATGATGTCGCTGCATTGCACAAATGATGTCGCTGCATTGCGCAAATGTCGCTGCATTGCGTAAATGATGTCGCTGGATCGTGGAAATGATGTCACTGCATTGCGTAAATGATCTCGCTGGATCGTGCAAATGATGTCGCTGCATTGTGCAAACGATGTCCCTGCATTGTGCAAACGATGTCGCTGCATTGTGCAAACGATGTCGCTGTATTGCGTAATTAGAGCAAATCGATTGACATGAGAGAAAATACTTTTTAAGCGAACTGCATTGAAAGAGCTGCAAACACCAGTAAGCGTAAACTGACTACTTCAAACCTCATAAGCATACGAGTTTGTATTGCTCCAACCTTCACGTTTCGCAAAATATTCCGTAAATTTTTCAAATAACGATTTATCATAACTTTGTCAGTTCACATTTATATCATGCCTAATTTTTTGTTTTCTTGGAGGAAGGTGCTTATTTCAGCCGTTTAGCTTTGGGTATTTTCCGCGAGGACGAAAATCTTTTATGAATTTGAATTACTAAGTTTCATTTTTGTAGCCAATAAATTTTTTCATATTAAAGCACGGAGCAGTCCCCCTACGCCATATTCATATTCATACAAGATTTTAAAGTAATAAGCAAAGGAAAATCAAAGAATCAATAAAGGTTAGTAACTTCGAAAAAGTAGCACTGCGTTTTTACTTATTGATAAGTAAAATTTAATTTAATAAGTTTCTATATTGAAAGTTAAAACAGCATTTTCATCAATGCTAAGGAAATACAATTTTTAGTCTTTCGGGAGCATTTAGAAACATCAATATTTTTCGTCAGCCAACCATGGGCAACATTTCTTTGGAATTCCTGGGCCCTCCACTTTTAATATCGTGGCGCGACCCCTGGTAAAACAGCAAGGACTTTTCAAATTGGTCTGATTAAGTCAAACTTAGCTTTTCGTTGCAAATTTTCAAAACTATAAACCGTTACTAAGATAGCAAAGAGTAATATTCTCTGAGATAGATGATGTAGTCGTGGCATTCATTGACAAAAATTCAAGGTTCTAAAATTTGTTAAAATACATTGAATATAGGATAGAAAGTTGATAATCTAGACCCCATATGAGTGAAAACAATAAAAAAGATCTCATTCATTAGACTTAGGCTGTTTTCCCGGCGCAAGTTTATCTTCGTATACTAAAGATCGGAAAGCCAGAGGCGCAATTTCACGAGGTGTCAAGGCTATTTTCTGACAACTTTTGTGAAATAAAATTGAAAAAAAAATAATTGAGAGAAAATTGAAATAGGACCCAGATATATTCACATTCAAAGGACGGATGTTATGAAAAGGTGCAAAGTGCTAGAGACTATCACATCCTGCCATTGAAAAGTTATACTCTTCCAGAATAGTCCAATCTCATTTTTTGTTCTCATAAGAATGAGTGCAAACGGCGAGAGATCGATTACTTGTAGGCACAAGACACTTTAAATATTCAATTTCTAATTTCATGGTCCTTATGACGAAGAGAACTATCAATCCTCAAAAAACAGAGGCCTCAGCATGCGACAGACCGAAAAATAGATAGTATATAGGTCGTACACAATATAAGGAGGACTGGGACCCAACTAGCCCGGAGAGAACCAATCAGAATGGGGACAAAGCGAAATAACAAAGGCAACAACAGACTTAGAAAGGAAAAGGGAGTAGGATAACGGAAAATTTACAAGGGGAAGAAAAAAAATGAGGGAAATGAACTCACTTTGAACTCATGAAGTGTAGTTGTCAATTAAAGTCTAAGCTAAGTCCGTTACGGTAAAATGTTCCTGAATTCTCGATAAGTCGTACTCAGTTTCGCGTCTATTTGATTCTATTCCAAGGTCCACTGACAGTTATCTGCTGTCAGTACAGTAAAAATTGCTAATTAAATCAATTATTTAGGTTTTGGTCAATAATCCAAACAAGCGTTTTGAATTGCTGTCCACTATTTTAAACTCGATATCATCTCAAAAGACAATCTTTACAATGTAGGGGGTGAATCTATTCTCCTGACAAGGAAGTTTTGCTGTCATGCCTATTGTTCATTCTCGAATGGAAATGGCGTCACTGCAATTAATTTTCCGAGACTTCTTCACAAGCAACTCCGTTATTCCGGCCACCAACTGTCCTTGTAAAACGAAGTGCAAAACGCTGGAATTTACTCTCTTTTTACCAAAAAATGTAAATTTCGATGCCGTTGACTTACCCAAATAAAATTACGTTCCGTGTTTGCCAGTCTTGATTAGTTGCGTAGGTTATCAACTGTAGGTTTCTCAAGCGGCGTCTATCGTATATCGTTCAGTAACTTTTGTGCGGGTTACACGGAGGTGCGGGATAAAAATTTATAAGTTTACTGCACTGGCGAAGTAAATACGATAAGTCTTCGCACCTTTCCTAATGAGCTGTTTGGGTAAGCAGGGACGACAGTTTTGCCGTCCCAAAACAGGGGTTCAAATCTCCAGTTGTCTTGCTTAAAGGGGTCTACAAAAGCCAGATCAAAATTTTTCACATCAAGTAAAAAAATTTAGCCGACTCATCTTAAATGAAGTTGCGAGTTCTAAGGAAGGGTGGGTTGACCTCTTTCTCTGAATTTAAAAAATTCACCATGATGGAACACGACACTTCTGCAATATCTCTTCCAATACAAACACTGACGGACGCGGCAGATGCTGGCTATTTCGCGCTATACACACGTGTTTTAAGATCTTCCTCACTTCCCAATTTCATCAGATAATTTGACACATTACCACGAGATATCAACAACCAGAGAACCAAGAAAAAAACATACGCCTTAACAAAACACTATTGTGAACAAACATAGACAGGGATTCGCAAATATACACAAAAACAATTATGGCACGTCATTTTCGACCCTGAGTTGTTATGATCTTCCAGAAATTCATGCTTAAAGCCTGCCGATGTAAAGTAATTTACATTCATTTCTCTCACTTTTGGTGGTAATGTATCCACGAAAATACCGAACGCCTAAACGTCTACAGTCTACAGCAACCACGTAATTATGGCAAAACATATTTGGAGCTGTAAAGTGTGAGCGTGGAGAGTCAGGATAATAGGATTGACGAGGGTGCAAAAGAAGAGAATCGACCACACCCATTCTTAAATGTTTGATTTCACAAAGGAGGACAAGGCAAACAATTTCGCCCAGGTTGCTAATCTAAATTGATTTGTACAACAGCCTATCATTCACATTTCAAGAGTCTAATCATAAGAGTACCTTTCGAATCTGTAGGAATCTGGGTCGCACCACAGTGTAATCTAGTACCTACCGTATAGAAAGTTGCCTACCTCCACATTCAGGGATCAAAGTTACACACAAAAAATGTTTGACGCCTAGTAAATACATGAAGTCTACACTCAACTCCTTACACAGTCATACTACAGAATATAAATTGCTTAACTTTTCCTACAGTGCAAACAAACTTAGCAGAGAAAATAATTTCAAGGATAAAATTCAAAATTAAGTCTGTATAAAACACACTGACTTTCTTTCGAAAAATGGTATGTTCTTAAATTAACATATACGTCGAGTACAGGGATTTTCTATTCCATAGAATCATGGTTAGCCGATCTGTAAGGCAATGCCAAACCTACTCTGATTTTTTTCATGGTTAATAAGACCACTAAGAATAAAAGAGAAAGGAAGTGGCTGCAGGCGCTTTTCAAAGACAGCACCCACAGTCCAGTTTGTATCTGCAGATCCCCGAAATGTAACATTGGCTTTTGGAATCTCTATTTGATAACCTAATGTGACACAGCTTTCTTGAGCACGTGCATTGTATTCGTACTCCACACCCACTTGGACATTGTCATTCCCTTTATGGTAGTACGTAGCATGCCATCCTGCATGCCCTACTGTGGCTCCAGCAACCCATTTATCTCCTGAAGTATATCTGCCTGCTAAGGAAAGATTGGCTGCTTCTTGGCCATTTCCATAATGGTAGAGCAATTCGGCTCCTAAATCCAATTTTGGAGTAAGTTGTTGAAGATAGTGTGCTACTATGATTCCGGATTCATTCACCAAATCCAAATTGCCCAAGGTCAGTGCTGCTGAAAAATCCTTGCCTTTATATTCCACATCAGCTTGTACCATAGCCCACTGTGTCTTCTGTGTCTAAAGACAATAATAGCAAGAACATAAAAAGTTTCTTCCCGCACCACTTTGGTGTATAGGGTGACACCTATCTCTGTATCCTTGGCCTTTGTGGCAGTTGTGCAAGCACAGTGAATGCTACAGTAGGGGGCTGGCCCACTGGTAGCACTGTGTGTGTAACTTCCATAACCAACCTGTAACTGCTGTGCACTAATTAGGGAAGGTGGTGGATTTGAACCCACAACCTCCCACATGCGAAGCAAGCACTCTACCACTAAGCCACTGCTGCGGCATAACATACAGGTGGCATAAAACTGCCAACATAAGGTATGAAATATGAAATTTAATTCAATTAATTTTATTTAATTTTAATTCGATGACATTCAACATCAGACGCACTACATTAACACACGATAGAAAATTGCATATAATATCCATGTGTGCGGCTTCCCTCACAAGGAATGTATGTTGCATCTGAGTGCTATGTCCAGGATTCAGGTACAGTATATACAAAGACAGATAAATAATAGAATAGTCATATACATCCTGCATCATAATCTAAATTAATTTCGCAGCTTGAACATTTAGCTTTATGAAAATGGGAATGTCACATGATGCATTTATTGCTTGAACCTTTATACATGGTAACAAAAACAATAGCAACATTGTTGCCATGCAGGAACAGTTAGTCTGGAGGGGAGGGTTACAGTTGATATGGAGGGGAGGCTGCAAACTCTTGCAATGCGGCAACAGTTATAAAAGAAGATCAAAAACAATGGAGGGGATTCAGTAAAACAGATGGATTTCCACTTATTTCTTCTGTATGCGGACACTTTCACACTCCACCATCTTGATACTCACAGACTTCCACTGCAAAGTTTTGGTTTCCAAATTCCCTTAAGATGCCTTTTTTGTCCAACACTAAGAACAGAAGGTCTTTACAGGAGTATATATCCTGATTTACTCCAAATAGTGTACAAAAAGATAAGAACCTACATCTCCATAAACTCATGCTAACACTCTCTGAAAAGTGAAGAGGGCAATGTTCAAATTAGCAAAGTGTAGATTTTTTTACTCAGTAGTTATTCTGTAAGCAGGAACAATGGGTAAGTTTAAGCAATGATGCATTGTTAAATGTTGTCAAGCAGCCACGTTGTCAATGTTGACAAAATACATGGAAATGAAATAAATAAATGGTGTACAGCTATACCAACCAAGATGAGGACTACAACAATGATAAATTATATAAAGGAAGATGAAATGTCAATGCGACTTGTGTCATGCTGCCTCAGTCGTGATGACATCATCACTGTCACCAAATTTGGTTCAGTTTACCTACTTCAACACATTTTAAACAGGAGGATTTAATGTTTACCTGGACAATAAATTTCCCTCTGACTTTGTCAACAATTTGGTGTATGATTTGCGCGCTTAGACTTCCAGTGTTATCAATATCGCCAAGCAGCACTGGATATGACTGTTGAGAAAAAGAGAGTACACACCATAAATTTGTTCACTATGATTTTAGTCATATCTGGCATAAGAATGAATTTTGCTTCAAAACCATGAAACGGAGCAAAGAGATCATACTGAAATACCAAACAACATCATTTCAAATCACACTACTACACACTTCATGGGAGGAAAAGGAAAACATAGCATTATATATCTGTAAGGTTGTACATAAGTACAAGTTCATACATGCTCATGGGTTTTCTTGAGTACTTGTCCTGGTTTACAAAATCAAAAAAACAACCAAACCCTGAGCATTGTTGTGTCTTATTATGCAATATAATTGTCTCTAGAATGATACAAAATGAAATAACTTGACAACCATAAATTCTTGTATGCTGAAACAATGATGCAACAGGTGTCTTTCATCATGACATATGTGATATGTACTGCTAGAGTACTGAAATACAATTGATTACCATCATTATGCAATTTTGTTTTTAAGCCTAAATTCACATTAAAAGTTACATTATCATTATAAAATGTATTCTATCTATAATGGCTCTGCTACTTTTACGTTCCTTACAAAGCCAACAAATTCACCAAAATAGGCAGACAACACAACAGACAGATATTATTTTAACAACTTTTCTTGAATTGAAACTATTGGGGGCTAACAACTTGCTGTTTGGAATATAATACATGTTACTCGTAGCAATTAACTTTCATGTGTAAATATGAGAAAAAGGCATTGAGTTTTACTAATTAATTCGTCTCATGAAGCAAAAACTCTTTTTAAATGGGGGTTTTACTCTATTCTATGATGTCCCATTGATACAACTCCTAAACAAGTGTAAGATTTTTCAGTAAAGCATGTTTTATTCAGCAAAGCACTATTTTATTCAGTAAAGCATCATTTTATTCAGTTGAGCACTATTTTATACAGTTGACATGTCAGTTGATATGAGTGGTTTTGGGACCACAGAGATAAATACTCCCGATAACTTTGAAGCATGTTTTCCGCATTTCAAATGGCGAAGACAACTGAGAATTCAGTCAGTGGGGATGGGTTGGAATGGATAAATCTATTTAGTTTTGTCCTGATGGAAAAACACTTATATAGGCTTGTTTAGTACATACTGAGATGAAGGTCTAGGATTGTGTTGCGCCTCTCTAAAGGCCAATTAATGATGTAGTCTGTTTTCTGTTTTTACATCAGTTTTCCCCTTTAATTCTAGGCTTCCGCAGTGTCTAGCTGTGTGAGGTCTTTGTTTGGGTACCAGATATTGAAGGTTGGATACCCTTCCTAACACCATGGATAGCTGGGTTTGAACTTGGACCTTCAGATCAAAAGCTGACCGCACTATGCGCTGTGCCACAGCTGGCTCCAATTAATGATGTAGTAACAAAAGAGTAATCAACTAAAGAACAGAATAAATCTCAACAGAATGTTGGTCTAAATGCACATACTTGGAAACAGGGTATTAATGTTCTATACAAATAATAAAAATCTCATACACATATAATGCCAGCTACCTTCTCTGAATACAACAGACCAAAAGTGAGATAAGCTAAATCCTTTGTTATAACATAGCAGTTCACAGATAAAACGTTAATATTATTCAGTATAACCACATGACAGCAGTATCAATTACAATTCGATAATAGGGCAAAGTAAATCATAGGAAATTAGAGCAAAAACTACCTTTAAAAATGCAAATATCTAACACATGAGCAAAGTTAATTTCTTTTAAAAAGTGGAAACACATCAAAGATCAGGCTATACATGGAATGGCATGAGATTACATATGCATCATCATCATAACCATAACCATAATAATAATAATAATTATAATAATAATAATAATAATAATAATAATATAATAATAATAATAATAATAATAATAATAATAATAATGATAATAATAATAATCATTATCATCATAATCATCACAATTATCATCCCCATTATTATTATTATCATCATCATGACCTAGATCTATTCTTGACCTTGTTATTACCCATTGTTTCTGTTCGGATTGGTTATTTCTTTGCTGATTTGGTCCTAGTCTTCTTTAACTATACATTATCTATGTACTACCTATCTCTCATTCTTATGATTGGGGCTACAAATTTTATTTACACTTCATAGCTAGCATACTAGCCCCATAGCACTACATATATGAGAGTCTGTTAATTGTATGTCTTGGGCAAAATTTATCATATCTCAAACATAAAAACCAGTATGCTGCAAGTGTTTATAAATGTATGATCACACAAAAAACTATCCTATATATTAGTTTATCCTCAAAACTACATTGTTATTGTCTTATTACGGCTGTAATTTATTGACCATTGGAGTTCACCCAGATATTGACAAAGGCTTTAAACAATGTATTCTTGGTAGTCCCTATGAGTCCCTATGGCACAATCAAGAGCTAATAAAATGCAAACACTGTTTTACAATAAACTCAGTTAATGTTATTGTTGTAGCTTTTGGTAGCACATTTATTTATTTATGTTTAGATTCTCTCATATTATGGCAAAATGGTCCATAAAACATAATCCAATACCATCTTATGACATGTGTTACCTCATTCATCAAATGAGCATTCATAACACATTCACTTGCACATTTACTACAGGTAAAATATTAAAAAGAAGGCACAACGACCAATGCATATCGAAAACTTAAGCTGCCACTATACAGTGTGTAAAAAGCATTATCCTCACAAGTTCCCATACTGGTTTAATTTAGTTTATATAGCTAAGATACTTAGGATCAAAACATCTCTATGCAAAAATACATGCCAGTTGAAAATAAAAAATCATCATGCATATCAGAGACAAAGCATCCAAGGGCATAATGGGGGAAGGAAATCAAAAGCCAAAGGCAAGTATGACTGCATACCAGGCAATATAGTTCATCTATTTAAAATAATTTCACAAGACAAGTCTAATGTATTCAATTATCTTTCACACATTAATACAAAATAAACAATAATTAAAGTAAACAAATTACATACCTCTGTTGGACTCACTTGCCTGCCACCTACATATGTGGCTCCAAAATGGTAGGAACTTGGTACTGCTGAACATAGGTTAAGTGTATGACTGACTTGAAAATGGTTACTAAGGCCTTTGTTGACCAAAAATTTTAATCCTTCAAAAGGAACTGGAAATAAATCTAGAAAAAGAATGATTTTAATTATGAGCAAAACGTATTTGTAGTCATACTAGCAATTATAATTACAACTAAATACATGCTAGCATAATACATATCTATGTAAAAAATGGAACAGGTGCAGCAAAAACTACTGGAGGGAGGACTGGAAGCAAGAAGGGGCAGAGGAAGACCCAGATTCACTTGGTCAAGTGACTTACAGCAGTGGACGGGGATGCGTTACACCGGATTGAAGAGGGCAGCACAGAGCAGAGAAGGATGGTGGGCCATGACAGTCGACCTTCTGGGAAGAAGATGACACCCCATGATGATGACGATGTAAAAAATATGTATTAAGGATATGACTAGATTTAGGGGTTTGTTGCTATTCCTACACATGGCTAAAAGCTTAGGTCTACCATAAACGAATTGTGATTTAGTTTACATAACCTCACTAACTGCATCTGAAATCAAGCTGATAGCACAAAACTAGATCAATCATCTTGCCAGTCTATTGCAACTACTTTTTATATGCCAATCCCCAAATTAACATTATCTCATGCCTTTTTTCGCTCTTTTTCATGTTTTTAAAAATCAACAGTCACTTTCCAATGTTCAATATGTTCAAATTCTGGTCCATCACAAGGAAAAATATTTTTAATTAGTCCTTAGTGTTGGGTATGCTATAGTGAGTAAGCAGTTTGCAATGCAGTTGTAAATTTTAAAAAACACAGGATCTATAATGAGATCTTCAAGCAAGAAATGGTTCACAATTCTTACAAAAGGTGTGGAGAAATTTGCATGCGTATGCAGTCATTGAAACTAGTATTGCTATGCACTTTTACTTCAGAATTGACAGTAACATTCTGCTTTCATGGGGTCAATAAAACAATATACTTAATTTTGATTGGAACAAAAATTCCACTAAATATGAAAACTAACCAACTTTGCACACAGAACTGTACTTTACCAAACACTCCAGCAAATGCAGATGCTCTGTTGGTTAGTATCTGCACACGTGACCATGGCCAGAGATAAAAAGTGCCACATTATAAATATTAAGAATAGTCCAAATAAAATAAAGTACCATCAAGCTTTAGGTCACGAGCTTGGAGGCAATGGGTAGATCTCTGACGTTTCCATAGTCCTGTTATCTTGTACTTTTACTTCTTGAAAGATTTCTCAAACATACTGTGTGACAAATGATTGTACACTAATGTGAGTTATTGCAGCAAAACCTCAGTAAAACTGCTTTCAAACTACTCATAAACTGCAGAGAAATACTGTGGTTTACTAATAGTAGACATCAAATTACAATATATTGATCACTTAATTAAACCTAGCAATCAGTATTCAAATTTTTGGATAATAATTGCATGTAGAATTTATATTTGCTTTTTACAGTTCAGTAATGGGTAATTTAACTAAATATTTTAGATGGAGACATTTTAAGTTGTGTTTTGTTCTGTGAGCCTCAAAAGCAAAGAATGACAAAGGTTCCTAAAAAATTATCTTCTTTTTTAACTCTTGAAATTGTTTATTGAATTTGGTCCAAATTCGTTTGTGTGAGGAAATGTCTTCAACCTTATCTATATCCTAATGTTACTCCTAAGAACTATTTTTAAGAACATCTCAGAAAAAAACTGTTAGGATAGTACATTCCAAATGTTGCCTATTTCATTTGACAATTTTTCACTCTGCCTTGCCAAGCTTAATTGTCCTTTGGACTTCCCCAAGATCAAAGTTACATCCTACAAATTAAAAACATGTCACGCAAGTTGTTGTCAATATTTCAACCAGAAAATATTGTCTAGGCTTACACCCTTACTTTCCATTGAGGTGTTGCATAATCTAGTAATAAATCTGCCCAACAGAGCTATTTACGCAGAAATAAATCTTCGTAAGCAAAATTCAGTGAACTTGGACGACTTTAAACTTTACTGATCTATACAACTACGCTACACCAGGAACAAATTTGCACGTGGAATGAACTAGCTAGCTATCCAGACCAAATTTGGAGAGCTGGGGTGAAAACTTCAAGAATGTGAGATCACGGTTAAGTCATACCTTTACACTTCTTGTGAATATCTTCATAACCTCCTGGATTCTTCACCTCCTCCTTTTTTGTCTCCTTCTCAGGTGGAGCAGCAGCAGTCAATGGAGGGGCTGGAGGAATAAATGGCGGGGATGGGGTGGGAGGGTTTGTAGCCGCCGCGGATGCAATATTTCCCATTGTTTAACACTAATTCTAACCGATTCACAAACTTGATTTATGACTGACAACGTGCCTAGCTTGCAACCACTTTGCTGGCAACAGCACCATTTCCCTTAAATACTATTCAGCTAGTATTTCCATAGCTGTCTTTCGTCTAAACCTCCTCAGTATTATACAGTACCAGTGGCGAGGACATGGATGCTCAAGGAAAGTCCATGTGATCTTGCCGTACAATTATGGTCAGCGGTTGCCATGCGCCGGATTAAAAACATGTGTTCATTTTAGGTCATGCAGGATTAGAGCCTCAGCCAAGCCAGAACTAAGTCAATTGGGAGCAATGCCGTACTTAGCGGAGGGGCAGGGGGGACAGCTACCCCTCAGAAATTTTCAATTACGTTTAAGGTTTTCGATAAGGACTTGTGAAGTCTTTGAACCTCTGAACTTAGCATATGCCGGAAGATGTCACCTAGTCAGTTTGTTCGCGTATAAAAAGTTGTTTTCTGCTGATGTAAAGACGAGGGTCAAACAAATTTTCCCCTAACTGCCCCCCTCCAGCGCTGAAAATCTGCTGTGTACAGCCTTAGTTGGGACAGATGTGGTAGTCTTGTGGAGAAATATGCTTGGGGATATTCATATACAAGGGTATAAAGGGGCATAAGAAATAGCAAAAGATAAGTGGAGATGGGCAGGACACGTATTGAGACGGAGAGACGGACGATGGTCAGAGAGAATCACCAACTGGTATCCGAGAGACAGAAAGAGAAGGCGAGGACGACAGTTCACAAGATGGGAAGATGAGATTAAGAAGTTTTAACCGGGATGGAGGAGGATCGCGTGGAATAGACTGGAGTGGATACACATGAGGGAGGCCTTTGCCCAGCAATGGGATCTCAATGGGCTTGGATAGATAGAAAGGGGCATAGTCAGTGGCGAAGCCAAAGGTCCTGCTTGTCTTGCTCAGTAGGACCAACAATTTTCAGAGATTCAAAAAAAATTCTTAGCATACTCCTAGAGTTGGACCAAACTGTGATTGCCTTTGCTCTTTTCATTGCATCCTGTATTTTGTCTTTCGTACAATTGGCCATTGTTAATTTGGTCTTGCTTCACAATGGCCTAAAACAAAGAGTACTCCTGCTCAATCTGGAGAGTAGGAGACGATGCAGTAATTATGATCACATGCCAAGGTTAGACTCTGCTCAATCTGGAGATCAGAAGCCTAATGCAGTAATCATGATCACATGCCAAAGTTTGACTAACTTAATTGGTTCAAAGGCAACCTACATAGGCCCTTCTAGAATGTAGGCTTAATTCAGGGTGTGGTTTCTGAAGCATTTTATTCTGCTGCAAAACCTCGAGAGCAGGACCAACTTTGGCGGGCCAGCTTCGCCAGTAGGTATAGTATCTACCAAATAAAAACCGTTGATCCTGGGAACGCCAGTACCTGCCAATTTTGAGGATCAGTTGTCTTAACATAGCTTTAATTCGGAAAAACTCGACCTTAAACCTACCTAACGCTAATGCTAACCGAACATTAATGCTAATAGTTACCACAACAGAAAACTTGATATACTGAACTTTGACATGATGCAAAAATAGCTTCGTCAGAATGCCTATACATACATATGACATGTAAATTAAAGCACTTGTGTCTGGGGGTCTAGGGAGATTATACATATATAAATTTCCCCTCACCTACTTGTTGTGTTTCCGTATACAACGAGTTACAAAAACGTCGGTTTCTCCACGTAGGTAACGTAAATAACAATATAGTAATAATAGATCACTTTAATTAAGGTAGCAAATAACAACACGTAACGTACAGTAAGCACGTACAAGTACAACCAAACAAATTCTGCAATGAGGCCTCTTTATATACAGTAACTATTGCACCATCTATTTCTTCTTCAGTGTTCTCGAATGTTTCAGAGAGTTTGATTCCGTTCCATAACCTTCTGCAATGTTCCATTGCGTTCGGTAAGCTTCCATGAAGTTCTCGAATGTTCTATGGCGTTCTTCTTTCTTCGCTAACGTTCTAGACGCTTCTGTAAAGTCTTTTCTAGAACTTTCGACGCCATAACACTACTATAGACATATTTCCTGCCTTCTACATCTTATAATGCAAATATTTTTCTTGTTTATCATTTACCCTTTACCTCTTTTATTCTAACCTTTCGGTTCTACTTTGGCATTTCTTCTCTTCTGTCTGTTTTTCTTTCTCGGCCATTTGGTCATAGATGTAAATGTTCCCTTCTGTATCGTTAAAATAGTCAGGCATGTATCGCTTTATACGTTATAGCAATATATCAAAATTCTTGTAACATATGTTCTTTTATTTATTAATCTTCTATTAACTTATGTAACACTTGTTTTTTAGTTGTATAAAATGTCCATGTATGCCAGTTTGAACAGTTTTGCGAAGAAGAATTATTCGAAACGTTGAAAAGGTGTTGATTTCTTGGTTTACATATATTTAATATAAATGGATGACTGAGCTCTTGACACTCTCCTGTTTATAAAAAATTGTGTAGATTCTTCAAAAAATAAACATCTCATAGAACGTTTCGAGAATTACTCCAAACGTTATATGAGATGTATATTTTTTGAAGAATGTATATTTATATATGTCAAGAGCTCAATCATCCATGTTTATTAAATATATATAAATTACAAGAAATAAACACTTTTTAACGTTTCGAATAATTCTTCTTCAGAAAAACGTAAGTTTCTATATATATATATAAATTAATGAATTTCCCCTTACCCACGGCTGGCTTTCATCTCGTAATACCAAGGACTTTGAAAGCCCTTCTCCAAATCTTTGTGCCGTGATGGCACGGAGGTTTGAGTGTTGGCTTTTGAGTCTGAGGGTAACCAGTTCAAGCCCGGTCGGCTCCCACTTAGTGCAGCTACTGTGGCAATGCCCACTCTTGACAAATATATGAAAAAGCACTGTGTCTGCTGAGGTGTTTTATATATATATATTTGTCAAGAGTAGAGCATTACCACAATAGCTGCACTAAGTGGGAGCCGACCGGGCTTGAACTGGTTACCCTCAGACTCAAAAGCCCACACTCAAACCTACGTGCGAAAAAGAGAAAAGCTTAATCAAGAAGGCAAAAGGGATGGTACGTCGAGGTAAGTCCCATCTATCTAGACAGGCGGTATGATCAGTCGGTTGGAGATTTTCGTTGAGAAATGTCCAGTTTTGGAATGATTAAACTAAAACAAGGAACTTTTAACCTATTTCAGCAAAATATCGTGGGTCATGCTCAAAATACGCAATAAACAACCTTATTAGAGTCGTTACACTTACCTAAGGTAGAATACAGAGTCAAGTATTAGGCAAAGAGTGTTACGACAATGGAATGGCATGGCACTACCGTTACACTAGAAGTATTCAGTTTTGATAGGGCGCCTCTTTAGAACGAACAAGGAGTCTGGAAAATGTAAGTACAATGGAAGTTGTGATACAAGCATGCTTCCTATCCTTCGCTTCATCAGAAGGATCTAAAAATTCCCCATACACTTAAAAACATAATCTTTTGTTTCAAGATCGAAAGAGGTGATTATATCTAGCATTTTGGCAAATAGGTTTTCAGTACTTTTCGGAGCCTCCTAAAGTACACCTTGGCCTGAATAAGTGTGGTTGATAAACTAATTTTCTCGGGGTGTAACCTCCACACCCACTTAAGTTCTGTGCCTACCGATGATCCAACATGTTACTTGTGCAAGTTAACACGAAGATGAGGAACATTTCGTGATCCGCAACATAGGGAACGCAGCATCAACAAATGTCCATGTGACAAATCAGTTCTTCTTTTTAAGTTGTTGGAGATCAGAAATGGCTGAGTCAAACAGTCAACCTCTGTTTAGAGACCTAAGAGCAGACGATGACCACCCTGAAATGTCGGAAATAGAGAGTTTGTGTATGAACTGTGAAGAAATGGTATGACTCTTGCTTTAATCAATTTTTAGTGTTATTCAATACTGTAGTTAGCAGCATTCTGCTATCAGCAGATACTGAGCATGAACGAAGAGTACGTTTCCTGCACCAGTTCTGCATGTGTTACGTAGGATATTTGTTACTTTTAATGTCCATCAGGATTGAAGTGGAGTGACCGCGCATGTCCGCAGGACAAGCTAAAAAATTCTTTATGTGCGCAAAATTGTACTACAACGTTTTTAAAAGCATGCTAACTTGACAGACATCAGTCATTAGATCTTTTCAAGATTCTATTTAAAGGTCTCGTGGCCCAGGACCATTCATTGTATACAGGGTCGAATATCCTGAAATTGGACGTAGCAAAAATCAGCAGTCGATGGGTTTGTATTTGGAAATTTGTGGATCGTGAACATTGAAGTTAGGAGTACATACTAATAGACGTAGGCGCCGACTAGGGCTTTGGAGCTCGAGTCCCTCTGGGGAAATTATAGGAGAGTTCAGCCAACCCCCGGCAGATATTTAAGTCAAAACAGGTTTTGGGATTATAGGAGAATTCAGTATAGTAATTTGACTGTATTTGATGTCTGTTATGCCACACAGTCGTGATCATTTGTTAAAATAATTGCTGGGAATTGTGACAGATATATTTGAATTAAAACTAGCAATGTAAACTAGCCTATGTACAGTATAAGGTTATCAAACCATTGCTGTAATTATGACCTCTCTTTGATGAGAACATTCTATTAATTTTTTCAAAACTTCTCTTCCACTTTTCATACTTTTCTCGTTTATTTAGCACACAGTATATCATTCTAACTTCTAATCTTGAGCCCTCCCCCACCATGTATTGATAAATACTGGGACCAATGAGTAAAAAGAGTAGTACTGATTGTAAGGTTTTTGCTGACAATTTTGTTGTGTTGATCGGTGCCAATGATGCAGTGCCAAGTAATAACTGACAAACCTGCTTAGACTGAAATGGATTCGTTATGCCTATTTGAACCTGGAATTTGCTATTTAACATGGATATTATGGGCTGGTAGTATATTTTGGTATTCATGTGTTCAGCTGGTGAGTTCAATCAACTTGGACCATGAACCAGTGTCAAAAAATTACACAAGACCAAAATGTTTGAACTATTTTTTGTTGGACACCCCTGGCTTACAAGTTTTTTAACTACTCAGTGCTGTAATAAGATAAAGAATTTCAAATTGCTTATATGCTGCCACAGTATGACATCTTGTTATGGCAACCATCTGCTTAACAACAGAAAATAGTCATAACAAAAAAAGAATTCACTGTAAACAATACAGTAAGGCCACAGGAGTGCTGTCAGAAGCAGGGGTTTTGAAGACTTAGTAAGTTATTGACTATAGGAAGAGGATAAATTACAAAGTGTAGGAAGATTTTAGGAAATTTGTATGTATTTATGTTTATCAAAAGGCATTTGCAGACTGGCGTCCTTGGTACACACTGGATGGGTTATTGGTCTCTTGGACCATCTTGGAGTTTCATCTTTAATGGGATGCCATTTGTTTCTTTGTTGTGTTTTTCCTTATCCATTTGTTTGCTAGAATGACAAAGCCATCAGATATAGTGTAAGTGCCATTTATAGAGCGAACTTGATACCTGTGTGTCTTTTCCCTCTATGAATGGCACCATATGAAGTAGATGTTGCCTATCCTTAATATTTTATTTGCATAAATGAAAAATAACAGACATCCAGGATGATGAATCTTTTGTTTCAAATAGACTCAGTGCTGAACACTACCAGGTACTGATCTCATCTGTGAATGATGCTCACAATTAAAGATTGCTGTGCACCATGGAAAGACACCAAAAGAAGTTTGCCAATTGAAACAGAGGTCATCTCAAGCTCCAAAGCCCATAGCCATATGAAACTGGATAGTCAACCTATCCAGTCGAACATTATCACCAACAGAAGAATCCCTCCTTTCGAAAGGCTTGAAATTCTCCATAACCCCAACGACTATCCCTGCTAAAGAAATTGTTTGCATTGTTGAAACAGCAGTAAAAGGCCTTCCTAAAAGTGAAGCAGACACCATCCAAGCCAAGACAGGTCTTACTCTTCAATCATCCAAGGCACCCAATGACAATCTCACAAGACAGGAACGATTTGCAATCAAGAGCCTAAAAGACGATCTCCATCCTTCCATATGACAAAGGATGTTCCATT
Source organism: Chironex yamaguchii (assembly GCA_024741275.1). NCBI lineage: Eukaryota > Metazoa > Cnidaria > Cubozoa > Chirodropida > Chirodropidae > Chironex > Chironex yamaguchii. Next base: position 8,436 of record JANTCA010013922.1, on the reverse strand, counting down.
ATCATCCTTAACAAAGTACCTTAAGCTATGGACCTTACACAAAAGTCAGTCATAACCCATTGAATGCAGTCAAGACCAAAGTAATCAAAATCCTCATTTCATTGGTGAGTAAGGATCTCCTGGACAATCCCCTTTATGACAAATTGAAGCTCAAAGACTCACCTTTACCACGGTTCTATGGATTGCCAAAAGTTCACAAGGCAAACACACCTGAAACGTCCAATTGTGTCCTACTCTGGGAATCCCCTACACCAACTCTCCTGATTCATAGCTGACCTTCTATCTCCATATACAAAGACAAAGTTACACCATTGCAAAATCACAGCTGATTTTGCCAATGTTATCAAGCAACAAAAGATCTAGTCAAATGAAATCATGGTCTCCTTTGATGTCACATCACTCTACACAAGCATTCCCATCGATGATACCATGTACATTGTTAATGACTTGCTTTAAAATAATACGTCATTATCATCAAGGACCAGTTTGCATCCCTTGGATATCCTGAACCTATTATAAGCAGTTCTCTCTAACACATGCTTCCTCTTAGCAATGAGATATACACCCCAACCAATGGTGTTTCAATGAGAGGTCCTACATTTTCTGTAATTGCTGAAATATTCGTGCAAGCATTTGAAGCCACAGCACTGTCAACTGCAGACCAAGTGCCACCTGTGTGGGAAAGATATGTTGATGGTGACTTTGCAATGACGAAAAGAGAAGTTACAAGGACTCTTTGACCACATCAACAGTCTACACCCCAACATTGCATTTAACATGGAGAAAGAAGAAGATGGGCAACTATCCTTCCTTGATATCGTAGTGAAGATGCAAGCAGATTGCTGCACATCCGTTACCATCTACAGAAAGCCAACCCACACAGACCAGTACCTCAACAATGCATCACACCATCTGCTCTTAGCCCGTAACAGTGTCATAACCACTTTATTTGGAAGCGCAAGTGTCGTTTCCAATCCAGAAGACCTTAGAAAAGAGATATCTCCGAAAGATCCTTCTGAACAACGGATATCATGCCAAACTTGAAGGACCTTAAAAAGTTTTTAGTCCAGCAAGACAGAAAGAATCCTCACTGGACCTTGCTGTGTTTCTACAGTATTGATTAAATATTGTTAGTTTGTAAATGGATGGTATATTTGTTTTGACCCCAATTTCTCTTCTCTTACTCAACCGGCTCTTATAAGGGTCTGATGTTTTATGCTTTTTATTTATCAGTTCTACTTTCATGACTTCAATACCAGATTAACAGATTTCATTTTTTCAGACACACTTTTCTAATATGGTATATTATACCAATCATATCACTCATGACATGACATAACATAGTACCAGGTATAACATAGAGGAACATGACTAACATGTCATAACATAATCTAGTACAGTACAGTATAATCTGACCTAATTTAATGAGAAGTGGAATTATTTGTCATTACACATCAGAAGAGAGATGGTTCTTATTTGCCCACAGGGAACAAACTAGTGTTTCATTGTACATGGATTATCCGTGAGAGAAGGGAACAGGAACCCACACTCATAAAGAGCTCAATTCCTTAGCCCTGGCATCAGCTAAGCTCGGTAATTAGTGTGCTACAAAAATGTGTTTGAAAATGATTTTTTGGTTATCATATAGAAGCTGGAATGCTCTTTATTTACCATGAATTGTTTTGTTTTTTGTTCATAGGGTACTAGTCGTTTATTGTTAACGAAGATTCCCTTCTTTAAAGAGCTTGTGGTAATGTCATTTGAGTGCCCTCACTGTGGAAACAAAAGTAATGAGGTGCAATCTGCTGGTGTAATCCAAGATGAAGGAGTTCGTATTCAGCTCCACGTAACATCACCAAAGGTAAGTGCAAATAGGGCCATGTGCCATTTTGTGAAGTATCGTATGATGTATGTTGGAGGCTAGAAAGTTTTTGACTGGAACTTTAATGGTATCAGTGTTTTTCTCCTAGAAGTACAGGAGTAGTTAAAAATACACACACTTCTAAGAAATTTATGTTGTTAAAGTTTTAGTAACTCTGTTGCCATTACTCAAAAAATGTTTACCTCAATCAAAGCTAGATCAAATATATATCTTTTTACCACCATTGTAGCTTACTTACAATAGATAGAGTTTAACTTTACAAGTTTTCCATTTCAATCAGAAACAAGTTTTTATGGCTTAAACACAAAATAGGCAATTTCAAGTTAAACTACACTGAGACTTTGAGACCAAGGTCAAGCCATTGTCTAGTTCAACAATTGTTTCTGGTTATTTTGAATTAGTTCAAGCTGGAAGGTACCTGAAAGCAGTAATATGCACTGTCCTAAATATTCACGAATGCCTGCTCTTCTTCTTGTGGGCAAGGTGGACTAGCTATTAGATTTCTCGTCACCATACCCAGGTTTAAAGTTCCAGTGGTTGTAGTTATAAATCCCACATATGTGCAGGAAGGTAATGTTTTATGTGTGTGTCTACCTGTTGTGATTTGATTTGAAATGCCTTAACCTAGAAACTTTTTTCTAGTTTGTTGGCACAGCATTACAATATCCAGGTCAAGTTATGGTATCAATGTCATAGGACAGGAGACAAAAAAGTTATAATTTTTGCTTTCTTTCTTTATTACTTGGCAGTTCAACACTAGATATTTTTAAATAGGTAAAGGTTATTTAAAAGTGAAAGGTGAAAGTCACCTGGAGTCAAGCACAGATGTTAACTTTCATATTTAATTTGCTTTTTAAGTATTCTAGGTCTGTAGAGGACTATGTTGCAGTGTTATATTCACAGAAGCACTCTTAGAATCATGCAACATGACATTAGATGTCTTGCAACGTTGTCAAGAAGTGTCTATAATTTTTTAGTTATGCTCCAAATAACAGGAGGAGCCTAATGAGATTATCTAAAGAATATTAATGGGTTTCATAAACATAAAAGAAGATTTATCAATGATTATGATTGACAGATGTAGATGAGAACAGCATCAAAACAATAGCTTTTTATAACTTGAAATGGATGACCTTGAAATAAAAAGGCATTTGTTGTTATACTTTATTATTCAGATTACAAATATTCCACTAGTAGCATTTTATGTTTTCATGCACCTGCACCAATTGATAGTCTATGTTACTTGTAAAGAGTGCCTATTGTGCAGCACAGGGTAGTTGGTCCTTTTCCTTTTTGTCAACCTTGAAACACTTTTATTTACTGGGAAAAGTAGTCTCTTCCATTTTGCTTTAAATCTCCAAATCGTTGTAATCGTCAACAATTCATACATTCTTCTCGGCTACTTTTTTGTTTAGGCCAGGAACGCTCATTCATGTAGGTATTCTTCCATCAATTTTTCTATTCTAATCATATCCATGTCCTTGTCTGGGTTTGGCTGAGTCCCTTATAGCATCATCTACCTTTAGCTACTTATGGCATGACTCTGCTGGTTAGCAAAGGCAATAACTCCCCAATCTTACTCCATTCACTCTCAGTTCTTCTTATGGTACTGGTATCTACATCTACTGTAACAAATCTTTATAATCAAACAACACTTGCCAACAATACCCAAAGACTTACCATTAAGTTCAGTTATTACAAATTCCCAGAGGCATTGTGGGACTTCTGTTTTTTGAGGGCCAAGGAGATCAAATTTCTGGCAATAATTTTGGACTCATGTTTGAATGGAGAGCTAATTGAAAGCAGAACATGCTAATAAAGGTGTACAAGAGTGGAGCAAAAAATCTTAAAGTGAATCTATGCTTTGATTATACAATAGTGTTAGGAATTCTTGTGCAGATCTCATAGTAATAGAACAAGACGTTTTGTAGAAAACTGCATATCTTGATACCGAAAACTCACCATTTTAAAATCAACTTACATAACAGGTGATAACATGCGTAAACAAGTTTTAGTCACATAAAAGTTGCAATGAGAAGAGTTTTGTATAAAATCAACTAACAACAATGCGACAACAATCAAATAACAAGAATGCGAATTCACACTTCATATGGAAAGAGCTATGACTACATTGTTTGTTCATAGCATGACTTTAAATTGTTTTTCTCGACAAAAGGTCATTCTCTACAAAGAACTAAATCCACTGCATACAGTGTGCCTATTGTAACAAAGTAGAAGTTCTTAAGAGTGACTTAACAATATTGCTACTTTTCTGTCCAAACACTTTGCCTTATCAACTCTTTTGCAAGGTAGCCATGCTCACAAATATGTTTATTATATTTTCATGATCAACATTTTTTTGAATTAAGTTCTTATCAGTATTCAACAAAATCAATGATCTATGCCTACTTGGTCTCATTATGGATTGTAACTTGTTTTTTATTACCTTAAGCTTCAAAACTGTTCACTCATGCATAGTAGTTCCAGTGTATCTAGTGTTCTGTATAAATTGCAGGTAGAATTTTGTCAATACTTTTAGACATGTGAAGAATCTCTCTTTGTCCAAGCCTATATTTGATGTAGCCTAAGTTTTGGTTAGTGAGAGCTCCTTCAGACCAAGATAAGTTTGAATGTATGGCATTACTCACGAGTGAGTGTTTGTACTTCAAGGCTTTGGTATTGCTTTGTCATATTTGTAAATGTATGCTCTGTTAACTCTCCAGTGTCAAAGATCTCTGGATTAAGCAATGCAAAATCTGTGGGAATTGGCCAATGGATAAAAAAATATTCACCTGTACACAAGACCTCTGTGTCTACTGCAGCATGAAAAGTATCCCATTTACATTCCACTTTTATGGTTCTTATTATCAGGAAAATCTTGCCCCTCTAACTCCTCCTTTATCCACAATTGTTTTGCAACTTGCAGAGCCTGACTAATATTATTGTAAAGGTAATTTTGCCTGTGCTGTGTCACACAGTCGTACAGCTGTGAATTAATGCTTTCATATTGCAAATAAGACGTTGCTTGGTTGTAATTACCAAATTAGGTGAAAGACATGGTCAGTACAGTGTGGACTAGGGTAGTTTGTCTACTGGTCCATTGGGATTAGTGACAGTTTTGTTACTATGTGACTGGCAGTCTTGAGTGCCATAGTATCAAAAATAATCAAATAATTTGGAAAGACGATGTTTTGTAAAGCCTTTTGATGTGACCACCGTACTGTTTTTGCAACCATTTACAGTCTGTGGATGTGCATGAAATGGCTTAACTCGCTTCAAGTACTTGTCTTCATTTCTCAGCATGGAAAAGAAGCTGTACAATCTCTCTAAAATGCCAAACAATGATTTTGTCACAATAGATAAATGACAAGGCTTCATTATGATGAGACTGTAAACCTGATAAAATGGTCAAATGTAAAGGCATTCTCTTTTTGAAACAGTAATTTAACTTCGTTGTCCTCTTTGTTCATTATAGATGCTCCATTCTAAGACTGTGTTATTCCACTACTCAAAATTATATTTCCTTTGTCTAAAACTCTTGTTGATGTTTTCACAATTCTATATGCTGAGGCATCTTGTACCCTTTAGACTGAAATTAGCTGCTCTCATGAACAGTATTCCAGGGCAAATATAACTATATTATCATTTGAGAGTTTTTATACATCTTATTTTTCATGGCGAAATCTGTTCGATCTTCTATGTTTTGAAGATTTTCTTAATTTCTGGGTATTATATATCACTCTTTTAACGTTTAGTTCCTACTGGGTAGAAATTATGTATGAAAAAAATTTCTGACCACAATATCTCTGCATATTCCCCTGATTCCCCTCATTATCTCTCTCTGTTCAATGGTTTCTCCACACTGTTCATGTACAGATCACTTGCAAACTAAAAGGGCATAGAATTTCTCTCACTTCTTTCTCTTACTTGATCATTATATTTATCAAAGGTTGACTTAACCCTTTTGGTAAACCTTTACAGGTTGCCCACAAAAAGGTGTGGCATGCTTGCTTTGTCGACATGTACATAGGTCAGATTTTAGGCTGGATCTGCCCTGGAAACTAGTCATTTTGTGCACCTAAGTTGCTTATAGTCCACTAAATAACATCCAATGACACTTTATTCTAAGCTCTCCCAAATCTACGGATGCAAAGTGAAGATTCCTATAATGAGCTAGGAACTTTTTCTATATACTGGTGTATATGTTTTCCAGTTAATGAAAGTGCTAAAACCTAGGAAAGCAAGATGATACAGTAAGAAATAAATGAGTAGATGATTAAGTAAGCAAATAAGTAGATAAGGAAGTAATAAAATATAAGTAAGTAGGAAGTAGGTACATAAGTAAATAGATGATAAATAAATACATAATTAAGTAGATAAATAAGTAAATAGGTAAACAAATATGTTATGATGTTTACACAGTTTTTAACCTTTGTCTTTGTAAGGTATTAATTTTAAATATTGTTTAAAATTTCTGTAGCATGTTTAAAATTATCTGAAATGTGTATCAAGGTGTACAAATGTTTTAAAGAGGTAAGAAATTGTCAATTGGAATTGGAGGTACGTATCAAAGGTATTTTGTGGTAGGTCATTGCATTCATTGTTTGATGCATTGACTGTTATTTTAATAAGAAAATTTATCCACATACAAGAAATTTTGACTATAAATTTATGCTTAAACAGATTTAGTATTTTGAATGATTTTGTATTTAACAAATTTTGTAGTTTATATGAACTCACATGTTTTTGTATTTATGATGCATTTTGAATTTATATGTATAGGTAAGTGATTAACAAAATGAAATGTTGAGTGTATGATTTGTAATGATATGATTATACTAGCTTGACAGACATGTACAAGAACATTACCTATCACTTACGTTTCCTTGATAAAAGCTTATTTTAATCAAATATGGAAGTTAACTGTTAGAGTAAGCACGTTCTGATGATCACATTTAAAGGAGTGTTTTACTGACACTAAGTGATGATTTATATCAAGTTCTAAAGATTCTTCATATGAACAATTAATAAAAGCTTGAAGTCTTTACTTAGCTACCTTCGTAATCACATAATAGGAACACCAGTTTGTTGTTTTATTAGGATATGTTTGGCAGTTGACCAAGATAGTTTTCTGGTATTTGTTGGCAGGATTTGGATCGTCAGGTAGTCAAACAAGCTTCAGCCAAGTATTTGATTCCTGAATTAGATTTCGAGGCACCAGCATTTACAACAAAAGGAGGTAAGATTTTGATGTTTTTAAGACCTTCTCTGACTAATCCAAATAACAATTTTAATAATGACTCCGTCTTAAATTTTTTTTTCTGGCTTGATTCGTTCACAAACCCTTGCACTAAGGCCCTTACTATTTGACAAATTAACTTTCTGTGGTGTATGTCGTTGAAAAGATTTAAACGTAGTCTTTTCAATTTTAAATGTTATTCATATCTTGCCATAATGTATGTATAGTACCAAGATATGATTTAATGTGTGTAAGTCATTTTACTCTTTCATTACATGTAGAACTAATACCTTAAACATAATTTTTCATATCGTTATTGTGCAAGTAATTTTCTTGCATAATTAGTGTGTTTAAAATGCCAACATACAATAATAGTGCATTGCATCAATCTCAATCCTATCCTGTTCAAAGATACTTGACGTGGTCAAGTGAAGTGTATGTAAATGCATTCCGAATTTGATTAAAATCCTGACCAATTTTTTTTGAAACGCTTGAAGACAGAAAGCTTACAATGAACCAAAAGTAGACATGCAGATTTGAAACGGCAATGATACAATTTGCAGCACATTCAGAGGACAGTGTAAGAAAAATCCTCAAAAAACCTCCCACAAAATCATGTGAACTAGATCCTCTGCCAAATTGGGTTCTTAGAAAGGGTGAAGATGTCTTTATCAGAATCATCACCCTTATCGTGAACAATTCATTTGAAGATGGAGTGATGCCCAATGATTTCAAGCTTGCTATGCTGATTCCTCTCCTCAAAAAGATTGCTCTTGAGCGACTGAAGAAAAACTTTTGACGTATATCAAACTTACTGTATGTACCCAAGATGATCGAAAGAGCTGCTGCAGACCAGATTGTGCTGCACATGATCACAAATGAATTACATCAGCCGCTTCAGTCTGCCTATCAACATTCCATTGCTGTGAGGCAGCACTCCTCAAGGTTCGGAACGATAATCCAATGGCAGTGGATATGCAATAGGTAACAATTTCATTGTTGTTTGACCTTAGTGCGACGAAGTTTTAAAAAGTATTGATTGATTTGATCTTATTATGGAGTTCTTTATTGAATAGGTTAGTAATTCTAGGTAAATTTCTTTGATAATCCTATGTAAATTAGCTTTATTCTGGACTCTAATTTTATGTTAAGTACTTATGTTTTTAAGCACCTATGAGCCCTGGGGATATATGGCGCTATAAAAGTGGCTGTATTATTATTATTATTATTATTATTATTATTAAGTCGTGATCAGCATCCAGACGTGTGTTTGAATGCTCCGACAGGATAATCAAATTTCTTACGTTTTTCACTC
>JANTCA010013911.1:0-26174 GCA_024741275.1 Chironex yamaguchii | reverse complement strand
AAGCGAGAACGACTCTCTCTCTCTCTCTCTCTCTTGATAAACACGTTATAAACTTCAAGATTGATTTGGATAATGATCACCATCATGGCGACCAATTTAAAGATACAAACAAACTAATGCGCACAAAACATCGTTGACCCGGAGAACTTCTGAGTCTTGCGAAAGATAAAAATAGACGAGTACTTTCATGGGGAATAGTCAAGACAGCAGCAACGATCTTTTAAATAATTGACAAGCTCAATGTATATTACTTTGAAAAGAACGGAAATATGTTCATTCATCAATTTTAGTGTCACAAAACCACAATTTAAGCATGTAAACATTTGAAATACAAACAATAAGCTTAAATCAAAACAATACTTAGCAAATCGAGCCCTACTGGGCTAATGCCAACTCAGAAATAATTTCCGATTGACATACTGAAAACCACTTTAAAAATCTACCATTAAATAGTCTCTGGACCTCCCTATATGACATTGCTTTAACTGTGTTTCAAAGGATACAAAAAGGAAGGTCAATATTCAAATTACACTTCAGATATAGCGTGAACGTATCTTTTTTTCATTGTCTTTCTGATAAATAATTACATTCCGACACGGTGACCCATTGTGATCAGCATCTTTGCTCTCATCAATTTAATCAAGGGCCTCCTAAGTGTAATGAAGCTTTTAAGCACACATCATGTCACAAGCATGTTAGCCTCTTAATGACTAACGCCTCCCAGAGATTAAAAGGGAGTCATGAAGAACAGCAGTATAAATTGCCTCATAAATGCGCCTGACAGGCGCCAGTATGCCTACTCCCGTTAACAGATACGGACTTTACTTTCAAAACTCTTCAATATGGTTTTCAAATGAATCAACTTTTGTCTCTTTGATTAACTTTTCGAAATGTTATGAAACCTTTACGGCTGTACACACTGCTTGTAGAGTGGTTCTAAGCACTTTTCATATAAACTTTAAATGCCTCATCTCTTGGTATACAATCGCATTTATAAAAGGTTAAGAAATATTAATACACAGAAGTGTCACCATAGAACACGTCCTTAATTGGCAAGCATCTGTACACCAATCGCCAAAGGAACGCCGGGGAGTGAACCAAGTGACTAGTTAACATGCGAAGCTCGTTCGTAGGCCGCAAGAAAAACACTCACTAATACTAAAATACACCATTCTGCAAAAATTGACATTAAACAAGTTCAATGTTGACAGCTTTAACGTAAGTAGCGCCTAAGTATCACTAATCCGTTAAAAAACATCCTTGGATACTGACAGAATCCTAATATCTTGTCTTATCCTTCGTCTACTTGATCACGGAAAGACAGATCTCACATAGAAAGCTCTTTTCTGTGAAATCATCTGCTAGCAATTGAGTTGCTGTAAACAAACGTCCTTGTCAACTGGCTTGGCTCGTACGTAACATGTGTATACTTTATGCCAATACTCGGAGGACTTAGATTTTTATCACTTAAGCCAATTGAGTAGCCTGATGTCGGGTCACTTACTTTCTCATGAATGTAGTGCGGTGGGGCTAGTAACTAACTAATAATATCTAAAGTCTGTCATTTCACCTCCCATTTGGAGAAGAAAACGATCTATTCCCGAGAAAATTTTTACGTTTGTTATTGTCTTTTGCCTCTATTCTGATTGGTTTCCCTTTACGCTAGTTCTGTCCCAATTCTCCTTATCTATACATATGACCTATACACTACCTACTTCTCACTCTGTCGCATTACTAAGGTCCTGCAGGTCGAAAATTCGCGAATGAATCGGTTTCTTCTTTAAAAGGAGCAAGAAAAGTTACACATTATATATTCGACTAAATTTTCTACAGACCCCTTTAAACAGACACCTGCTAGGTCAAGCGATGTCATGATTTCGCGTTTCTCTCATAACGATACAATTGACACATTGTATGTAGCTTTTTCTTGCCGACTGTATTATAGAAACCGTACCCACAATTATAAACATTGCATTTGTGGTAACTAAAAGTTGCATAAAACGTAACCAACACGTCCAGCAGGTTTCTTTCAAACTAATAAAGCATAAATGTTTACGAGTAACGGTCATATTATTTGCAGGCAATACTGTTGCATATGGCTTATCAGACAATCCAATCTCATTCGCTTAAAGAGAGTGTCCAGTTACCATCGGGTACGTAATGTAACATTATCTCCATGGCAGCAAAAATTGGCAGCAGCTTGATAACAGGAATACCAAGAAACTACCCAATGAAACTACCCAATGAAACTACCCAATGAAACTACCCAATGAAACTACCCAATGTATCAACTTAATAGCGTTTACAGATCTATTCTTAAGCTGCTTATACAGAAACATAGCCCTGAAAGCTTTGGAGGAAACTATTTCTCAGGCAGGTACCAAGCAATTTATCCTGATATAGTTGGAAAGTCAGGACGAATATTGGAAGCGCTCTCAAGTGTCTCTGCACTGCGCAGACTTGGCTTAACGAAACTCAAGACACATCAAGAGCTACTTCAAGATTTACGTTTGATCGTTGAATGTACTTTCAAGTTTAAAGTATTGTCAAACACGACGTGATTGGACACTAACAGTTATCTACTTGAAAATAAAAGCTGCAGGCAAAAGGGAAGATAAGTATGTCAACCTGACATAATAAAAGTAAATCTCTGTTTGCATGGAACTACGAAGGAAAGTCAGCTTTCATTAACAGGCAGAGCTTTGCATCCTACAAAAGGTAGCTAAGGGCCAACGGACACTGATGACAATAGAATTAGTGTTTTGCTATTCGGGTGTGCACTTTCTCTACTGACAAATATCTCCTAAATTCCAATATAGGTATATCTGGAGACAATCGTATTTCTTCCAAAAATCGTCTAAGATAATGTCTTCAATTTTTTTCCCACGGACTATGTTAATGCCAATCATAACCAAGAAAGAATAAAAAACAAAGACAAAATGAAAAAAGAAAGCATCATTGGCGGAATCCAGGTGAAAAAACGAACTCTTTTTGCCTACAGAGTACTGGTTTTCTTGTTTTAATGTAGACAGGCTCCAATACGCTTAGACAGAAGGGCGATCAAGATGTGCCAATTATCCGAAAATTCTCGTCCTTATACATTTTGGCCCATTCTGAATTTTCTAGAAAATGTTGGCATATGGCAGAATTGCATGTTTTGATAGTCATTTTCGCTTTGCACGCACGAGATGGCTGTATTCTAGGAGGAACTGATGCTTGGCGTACAGTGGCTCGAACATGTTGTTTGATCCTGTCATCCGATGTTTGAGAAGTGCGACCTATAAACCGAGCTTCAAATGGACACAAAAATTCATATACTACTAAGCTTTTTGCGTGGTAGGTACACAATCCTTGCGAATGGATGGCAAGATCTTCCTAGTCGTGAAAACAATTCTGGGATTGACAGGAGAGAAACACTTCACTACAGCTTTTATAATCTGTTTCCATGCGGATAGAAACATTACCTAGCCAAGGAAGCTTTCAGTATACACGACAGTTTGAGGCCTAAAAGTAATTTCGACCGAAAAACCCAGCGATTTTTTCTCCAAAAATTCTCAAAACAACATCCTCGTTATCATCAAGGTGACACACGGATTCGCCATCACGCGCCTGAAAGGCTTGTCCGGGGCAGCATGTTGACATTGCATATGCCAATAGAAGAGTAAAAATGTGGTGACAAATTTCAGCTGAAACTTTACTTTCTACTTTTAAAACAAAACTATTCGATCAGCTCGCCCAGGATCTGCATAGTTTAAATATGGAACCGCTGCGAATTTGCTTTTTCCGTTAGGAAAAGCTAATTTGTGACACGTTTTTTGCATTGTAGCAATAAAAGTGTTACTTATAACATTCATCAGTTGTAAGTTTAAAACAACACAAAATCCTCTCTTGTGGTTTCAAAGTAACAGCACAACACTGCTAATTTTGACTTCTAGGATAAACGAACACGGAGTTACACGGTTTCCATTTCCAGCACGAGATCCCCTGCTGATCTACAGCTCACACCTTAATGACATTTTTCCCTGGTTTGAAAACTTTAGGTTTATAAAACGTTGCTTTACAACCACCAAGACCAACCTTCACAAGTTATTCTCTTGTTAAATGGTTATACAGTAGCTACAAACCAAATTCCCTCGTTTGAGATCTTTGTTTACATATGAATGATCAACAATCTCCTGTTTGAGCAGACAGTCACATCAATTTAGCTAAACTCTCTCATTACGATACTAACAAGCTTGTAAAAAGGATCTAAAGGGCATGTTTTTGCATGTATAACAATAATTTACGAACAGGCATTTTTGAATGCTGCTGATTAACAATCTTTGGATACAAGCTGGGTCACAAATAATGATTTTGATACTACAATTATTGCTTATGTTTCTAGCTAACATGGAAGATCGCCTTGCATGACACTAGTAATAATAATTCTATTAAATCTCAGAATTTATAACAACAATACTAACCCACAAAAAACAAACAAACATCAATACAAAAATATTGTTGAAACCAATGCGGAGTCAACCTTTGAGGATACCGTTTCCTTGAGTGGGGATAATTCAATCCGAACCATTAGCTGATTATATTTCAGTTCGTTCAAAACATGCTTAGATTATGCTCATGGCAATAGCAACACCCGAATAGATGAAGCATCACCCACCTACAGTAGGCTCAAATAAGACCGGCTTGGCACTCCTCATACTTAACTACTGCCAAAATATGCTAGTATCTGTACTTAAATCCAATGCCTGATTTGTCAAAGATCGATTCACATGGATTCGGTGTAATGTCGACGAGCCCATAATTTTCGCTTTCTTGCAATGTGGTCTTGCTTGTTTTAGAGAACAAATGCTTTCGCCACTCCTGAATTTATTCCAATGTACAAGACGTGCAGGCAATGGTTTGGTCAGGGTAGATTTCCTTCAAGATTTGCGTTTTGGGAAAGCGTACTCTTTCAGAATTGTTCTAGTGACGCGCAAAGAAAACACTATCGCGGATAACAGCCTACCCATTTTCTCTTTCTGTTCCTGGCCATAAGTCTTCTCCAGTGTCACGAACAGAAATTGTTGCGAGGACACCAGTTTACTCTCTTTTTGCTTTATAGGCACTAACGGCCAAAGCAAACCGTCTAATTATTGTGCTCTAAGACCACTAACAGAAAAAAACAAACAGTCCTTGTGCATCTTATATAATACGCACGAAGTACCGACGCATGATTTAGGAACTGTGCGTTAAATCCTAACCATAGTGGGCTGGAGTGCGGTAAAATTGAGAATAAGGAAAATAAAAAAATGCCTTAGAACAAAGAAAGGAAATTATCAGCAGTGAAGTGGGGATATCCACCAAACTCCACAATAAAATAGAGAAATTGGGGCAATATCTGCGATGAAATCGGGCAAAAAAGTAAATACATTTGGCTAATTTCCCTATTTTACAGTGATTCCTCTAATTTACGGCGGATTTCACTGGTCATCCTCACAACACGGCAGGTATTCCCATTTCCGAATTTTACGGCAATGTCTCCATTTTCTTGATTGTCCATTCTACGGTGTTCCACACCAACCCTAGCGTGTTAAATCGGGCAAATGTTCCATTCTTCTACTAACAAATGCTACCAAAGAGACAGCACAGCACAAGAAGGCTATGAAATCCCCTTTCCCTACTTGCCTGCAACATCCACCGAATCGAGCATATGGTCGGTATGTTTCAAGGTTATGTTCAAAAACGTCTCCAATGATTGCGGATGATTCAAATGAAGTCACCTGGAAATACTGTGGTTATGGACGTTGTGTCCAGCAAAATCACCGTCTTTGGCTGACTCCGGAGATAGGATGAATGGAGGCCATGTGGCCTTGTAAGTGACATGGTCTACAAGGGAGTCGTAATTGGGGCGGCGCATCTTCGTACATCACCCACGAAGCACCTTTCTTCTGGCGCTTCAATATTCACGATTTGGATCCACAGAAAATTATAGTTTCAACATAAGATAAAAATACCTTTGTCAAAGACGACAATTGGAGCTTTTAAATAAAGTCGCTGAGGATGGTTATCTGAGCATTGCAAATCATGCAAAAGACCACTCAGTGACCAAATGTGAACTGTGTATGTAACTTATTTTACCTGTTGTTTACAATTGATTTCCGAGTGAAAATTACTCTAGGGTACACTAGCAGCTGCTACGCTAATAAGTAAAATTACAAGAGAGTCTACGTCACTGCGAAGCAGTTAAAATGAACAAGTGCGATCGTTGTCCAACCATGACTTATCCATAGGTAACAAGGCCAGCGCACGAATAATAAGAGCTTTACAAGACATCAAAGGAACACATGAAATAAATAATTGAAACAGAGTTATAGGGACCTTTAAGTCTGTGATTCATTAGGGTTTTTTGCCTGCCAAGGGCTCCAGATGAATCTCTCTCCATGGTCTCTATTACTTCGATATTTTTCTCTCTTTCTTTTACATAAATATACGTCTCAACCAGCTGGTGATAGAAGTCCCTGTCTTAAACCGTAGGACAACAACGCAATGAACTATCAACTTCACAGCCAGGGTAAGTCTTCAAAACGAAAAAACTAGTGTAAGGTAAAGAAAAAAGTACGCTCTGGTCAAAAAAACAATCAAATTTACACAGATGTTGAATCGTTAACGTCCTCAAGTAATCTGCTTTAGCTGTACTTGTCTTACGGCCAACAAAATCCTCTAGTACCACGGCTAAGCCATTTCAACTGACTCCCACTTGATTGGAATTATTCTTGAGAAAATCAAACCCCTACGACAAGATTACGGTTATACAGGACATTGACTTACTCGCAAACTGTAGATTTGAACAATCTTTTTGTGGTACAAAACTTAGAAATCGATATGAAAATTTGCGAAATGGCGCTAAAAACATACTTAAAAGCTTTTTTCGTCTGACACTCTTCAGAGTATGAATATACATATACTTTCCTTTCTGACGATTCATACCCTGAAGAGTGTCAGATGTAAAAAGCTTTCAAGTATGTTTTTAGCACAATGTCGCAAGTTTTCAAGGCGATTTACAAACTGTAGATTATTGTAAAGATTATTTAATAAAGATTATTAAACGTAAGTAATGAACAGAAAGGTTGTTCAGTGAGCACAAAAAAGCCACGGTGTCATTAGAAAGTCTTCGTTTTTGCGACACCATTTTGGCGATTAGTAACGATGAGTTCGTAGGATTAGATCAACGGAACGATACTTAATATCAAGTTCACAAGCACACCTTTACAATTCAAAGTCATCTGGTGCACTAAATCAGTTGGAAGACTGTCCTAATAAAAGAAATTACCTGTTCGACCAATCAATTCTAATTTTACAGGAGATTTGGTTATCTGGCAAATAGGGGCGTGGCTAAGGCGGTTTCCAAAAAGTATTTTCGTGTAATAGTATTGACATGTTATTGGAAAAGGTTAATTTCTTACAACAAACAATAACAATTAAATAATAATAGATTAAGTATAGATCGTTTTGCATTTCAACCAGTCCAACTGTAATCTGTTCGACCGGTCACCGTATCGAATAGTCGTTCTGTTCGCAGGACATCCTGTCGAATAATCGATCTGTTCGACTGGTCAACGTATCAAATAATCGATCTGTTCAACTGGTCATCTTATCAAATAATCGATCTGTTCAACTGGTCATCTTATCAAATAATCGATCTGTTCAACTGGTTATCCTGTCGAATTATGAATCTGTTCGCCTGGACATCCTATCAAATAACTGATCTGTTCGACTGGTCGAACTATCCAAATAACCAGTCGGTCTATTTGGTTGGCTGCGAACAATAATTGTACTTTACTGCAGTGCGAATAGTGACTACATAGCCGAATAGCCATTATTCAACATTTGGTGCACAGGCCTAGTTTGTTACACAATTGCCTAAAAAAGTTACTTTACTAGGCTGAAATCGAATAGGGATAAGGCTAAACCAAAATACAAGTGCTGTTACTGAACCTCGTGATTATGGCATGACAGTTGTACAGAGAGGAAGCCCCATATGGAAACGCCTTAGCTTAGTGGTTATATCATGATTGAATTTAAGCGAGCAATCGGCTACAACCCGATAAAATCTAGTGGCTATGAGCTTGTATGAAGGATTACCTTGCTGTTTGAGCCATTGCAACTAAAACAAAGGATCCATTAACAACATCATCGACTGAAACCATAAGGCCACCAACACACATGTTAAAATGTTTTTAAAAGGCGGTCTTTGTTTCTTCACACGAATGACGCAAAATGACCTTTTCGATAACCCTAGTTCTATGAACGCTCAAAAGGGCCAGATATTGAACAGGTTTCCATCATGTACAAGTAGACAGAAGACCAACGTACAAATGCTATAGATTGTTACTAAAATAAAGCCTACATTTGATTATGCATGTACTTGACTATATAATATTATTTATCCAGTTCAAGTGCATTAGATACGTAATCTCTGACTAAAGTCCTACAGAAGACCAATGTGAAAGCGTTACTTGAAAATATTGATTACAAAACACGAAAAAAATCAATTAATTTTATTAATTAATTAGTAAAAACTTTTAATATATAATGCGAGTAATTAATGAACTAATGTCTATCTATCCATCCATCCACCCGTCAGTTTTCTCTCTCCCTTTCGTCCTTTTAACTTTTAACGTCCTTTTAACATTTTTTTTAACGTTTTTGAAAATTCCATGGTAATCATGCTTGAGGTTTCTATGTATACATACATTATATATTAAAAATTTGGCTATGTTCTTAACACGAAAAATTATAAGTATGTTAACATTTAGAGCTTAACTACCGTTGTTTGTACTGTGACGTGTACCGTGCAAATAGCAGGAAAGTCGGAAAATTTTAACAAGAGCGGATGGCAGATGTCGTTGCCTACGCCTTTTCACATTCATTACATTAATTACTTTAGTCCTCATCATCACCCAACAATCAAAGGTAATTTTCACCAATTACGAAAAACGACGGACCTAACGTACGCACTTGACTTCACTCAGTTCAATATCGCGTAAAAACACGATCAATGACACCCACCGAACACAGGTTTGAAACAAGCGGTAAGTATACACTTTTCAACCATCTCTCATTTTTAATTTGGCACATGTATGCGTGGCAACCACAGCATCGTAAATGTGGTAGGAAAAATACGTGTCTACATTATTACATATATGCCTAAAGAGACCAACAAGCAAATTTCACAATCTGCTATAGATGGATGCTAATCCAACCTCTGTCACTGACCAATTTTTGCTTTTGCTTACATTTCACTCGCATCTTACATGTCTCTTGATCTTGAACTATGTTTTAGCTGGTCTAATGTACATTATTGCAATACCTAATCATTTTTACTTAGCAATGTTACTTAAGCAATATTTACTAAGATTACGAACATGTTCTATAGCTTTCGATTCCAGTGTTCTACATCAATTCTCCCAATAATCAATCTTTACATTAAGTTAAACCCCTGATGTTCTCATCTAGGTTTTCATCCAACTTTTCATCCACGTTCACATAATTTCATCACCAGGTTTTCGTGATTCTTACAACTCCAAATCTTAACTGCTTTCAGTCGCTAATGTTTTATAAGATGAGAACATCTCAAAGCACATAAGATAGCCTCTTGACATGTTAGAAGTAAGATAGCTGACCTTACACGAGGACTGCTGCCATATTATGTATCACGATATGGTTTATGTCACTGTACTTAGAAAATACAAGGCAAGAACTCGAAATTCTACAAGCTTAAGAAATGCCTCATCCGTACGGCAATGCATACGTCTACGAAAAAGGTTAACGTAATGAGAAACCATTTGACATTAAACTATCACATTGAAATGAGCTGGGGTGTAATTTTTGAATTTGAAGCCTGTCTCTTATGTGTTCAAGGTTCATAAAAGCGTTTTCGGTAAAATATTGTGATACCATAGGAGCAAAAGTATCAAGAAACGGATTTTAGCCGGGCGGACAAAATTTTTGTTGAAAATCAATGTTAATTAGAAGTTCAGCGATGCTCAGTTTACCGAAAAAAATATGACATGAACGCTTAAACGATCTAGCCAGCTCACGATAACCATGTCGGAACGAGTCAATTACAATCAGTTCATAATACGAAGTATAGAATTAGGGTTTAAATTGACCAGATAGTACTACGGCTAAAAATAATCTGATCACTAAATGAAAATTAGCCGATTAAAATTCCACTACCAGTACTTACACCGAGCTTTCTATTTAATTAAAATTTGTGAGCTGACGAAAATACTCAGGTCATACCCACCTGCCTACGGCTATTGTACATTACAAGTAAGGGGTTCTACGAATTTTTCGGAGGGGGAGGAACATCAGATAATTTGAGGAAACACCAGTTACTCTTTAGTTTCGATATCATCAGACCACCTGGGCAGACACGTTTAGTAGTTTCTCGAGAAAGAGTCAGTAAAAATTCATTTTTTGTATGTACATTAGACGTGGCCACATACCTTATTATTCTTAGAAATAATATTTGAAAGTTGAACACTAGCGGTGTCAAAGTCAAAAGTCAAAAGTCAAAAGCGAAAAATACGATTTACTACTTGAAGTAAATTTCATCATGCAGCATTACAATTTTTGTTTCCATTTACGACAAATAAACGCAGCGCACGTCGCATGCCCCTTAATGTTAAGTTTGTAAAACCATCTGACTGAAAAACAGACGGATGTGGAGTGAGTTCGTGCCGGAATATTTACTTCCCACAATCACCGGTAGGTTGTCTGTGCGAGTCCTGTTACGCTTGCTAATTCTAAATGGGAGGTAACCTTTGACTGATATACATAGCATGATAGCATCATGGGGTGGATACAAATTCATAGAAGACACTGAGAAGCACACTTTAACCTTAAGAGGAACCTCTTCCAACCGACCCATTTCTTCCCTTCGGTGGAATTTCATATTATCATTCTCACCAGACCTGCCTAACTCATTAATTCTAAGATCTCCAAAACGTTATCGTTTAATGTATTCATGGGAGACTATAACTTGAATCTCGGGTCGAATTTTCTATCACATCAATACTTGAAATTAATATTTCATACTTTCATCCTTTCATCCTTTTTGAGGTACTCAAGCGAATTTCTACATTACAGGGTATGGCTCGCGGCCATGTTTGTTTCATCCGGGTACATAGCTAGATTAGTTTTAAATAGTCAATTCTTTGTTACACCCCTTCCACAATTTTGACATCAACAGACTGGAAATCACCTTAGTGGTTAAGACTTCTGACGCACTACGCTAATTTTTCTCACACCCAGACTCGACTTCTTTGGAAAGTTGTCCTCAATAAAAATTTCTAAAACTCGGCTAGTCCCTAGAAATTTCCATTCGATCAGAAACGGCATGACACATAATACAGTAAGCTTTTACTTTCTAGTTTTAACTATAACATAGGTTTGAAGCGGTTGGACTTTGTGTCAAAGTTAAGAAAATAATGAAAATCGCGAAGAAAATACTCAGCAGTTGATCCACATAGACAATCTATGATCGTATACGTCTAATTGAGGCAAAGTCGCAATTTAAATACATCAGCAAAATGCGCATTAGTACAAAGTATGAAAACCTGGTTATATTAGCTGGGATTGAACCAAAACACAGGATAGAAAGGTACACCGCAACGAAGTTACACAGCAACAATTGTTTGCACCAAACAAATATCTGCTCTAAATACACAACACATCGTGAATTGTACCTTCAACGAAACATGAGTGTTGCCTACACTTTTCGAACTCAACTACACGACAATGACCCATAAGTAAATAGAGAAACTTACGAAACCACACGATAGAACTTTAACTAGAAAGTGAAGAGAAAAGTTGTTCTAAGGAAAAAAGGAAGACATGGGAAATGGGATCTATGACGAGTGGGAGAATAGGCGGGGAACAGAACAAGGAAGCAAGGTAAAAAAAGGTATTGAGAATAGTGGATAAGAGAGCGAAAATGGAGCGCAAAAGGAGAACAAGTGTAAGGTATGGGAAGGAGCACAGAAGAAGAGCATTAGCGGAAACAAGATGAGACCACAAGAGGGAAGATTTAACGAGCAGCGAGAAGGGAGAGAAGTAGAGAAAATGAAAAGGGTGGAAGAAACCAGTCGAAAACCAGGAGAGGGGCGACAAGTGAGTCGGCTAGGAGAGAACGGGGCAGCATGGGACATTTGAGAGAAACATAACGATGGAAGACGAAAAGCTAGGGTAGGACGGAAATCAAGGAAAGCGAGTCGGCCGGGAATGTGTTAAAAATATAAGATCTGTATCAAGACCTGAACCAAGCAAACACACCCTAACTGCGGAGAAAGGAGTAACAGGTTTTCGAATACATTGAGGTTTTAAATATGAGAAACGAAGATGAATTTCTGTCTTAAACATTGAACACTGCAATTTACGAGCTTGACTGTGTGTATACTTTACTTGCGCATCCAATGGACAATGTGCCACCAGTGAAATGTTCCACTCAGAGTCGAGTTGCTATGTTACATTGTAATGACTGGGATGATATTTATTACGTCGTAAAATTAGCGGTGCTATAAGTACGCCTTAGGTAAAGAGTCAGGACGTACAGGTCAGAGAGAATTGAGAAGTAGAGTCATTGAAGGTGAATACTGTGCACCACTTCTGCCCTTCGTAAGCGACATGATCATTTACGTGATATATAGCGTAATGCTTCTATTACATAAAGACGTGCATCGCTGGTCTCTTTCTACGGTGCCAACGACAAATCCCGGCAGTGACAATGCTATCGTGATCTTCTTTTGTACGATATTGGTTCTGGAGATTTTGTAAGCCATTTCGGCTCCTGAACATTTCATTGAAGATTTCATCAGATGGTAGTGCACCTGTTTTATCTTTAACACTGTAGTCCACAAAATACAGGCAGAGTTAATAAACTTCCTTCATGGCGAGTAGAGTGTATGTCAGCTAGATGGAGAACTTCAACAACAAGGCTGTGATATACAAATTCCAATAGTATATCCTCTAACAACGAAATCTCTTAACGGCTTGAGAAATTTCTCTGAGCCTAAATTCTATCAAAGCTCAATTAAGTTCATCTTCAACCAAAGTAATCAAATTCCTGGAAAACAGCTGCATATATGGGTTTGAAAAGTCCACCTAGAAACCAGTAGAACTTTCCAGAACAGTATAGAATGCTACAGGAAACAGTAGAACATTTTAGAAGCGTTTAGAACAAAACTGAATTAAATGGAACTTTGTAGAAGCTTCATGTAAATATTGAATCAGTATTGTTCCTGCAGCACAGGGAAGGCTCCTAGAAGGTTCTAGATATACATAACACTTTGCAGAAGGCTTCAGACGCACATTTTGTACAAGATTCTAGACGTCCATAACAGCACCTAAGCCACTAGTTAGGCTAACACATCGCTAAGAAACTACTCCGATAGCCTAACAGAGGGCAAAGAATTTCCGTGTAAAACTTCAATATGATAATTGACTCCTTGCAGAATCTTGCCTAAGACTGGGCGAAGTAGAGAAGCCTAAACCACGAGAAGGGTTTACTTTGAAATCCAACCGCTTGTGTGGGAAAACCGCAGTAGCAAACTGCAGGAGTCCTTCAAATACCTGACAGAAACTAAATGGGACTAATATAATTGAGAAGTTAGTCTCGTATATATAAGTTAGAAATAGAAAATGGATATCTTTGAAAGTAAAAGGATGAACAACCGGATACCATCAATATGATAAAAATAATTATAGAAATCCTTCACAAAGATACATCACAGATCTGGGCAGCGTTAGAGAACTTTACTTCAGAGGAAATGGGGTCGTGATAATAAAATTGAAACTAACTGACAAAGGAGTCTGTATGACTGCCTGCTACTATAATGTGGGGGTTTTTGCCTCAGTGTGTTTGTTTGTCCATGACGTTCTAGGATTAGATACAATATGCCTCAAGAACACGTGGATAAAGATCGCGGCAAGGATCCAGTGCATGTTGTTGATATTATGGGAGAAAATAAGATACTCTAATTGAGATCTGAGCTACTTTGAGTGCTTTCTAGTCCATACTAAGATGCTCTGTTCATTTTGTGGCTAAGTCCTTGATTCAATAAAATGACTGGCGTAAGTTTACACCAATGTTGAACTGGTGAAAACAAAAGTGTGGTTGGGTGGTTTATGTCAACTGGCTTCAACCCAGATGCATCTCAATGGTATTTTGGGAGTGCACTAAGACTGGACTACGCCACGTGACTGTCTTTTCTCACCACTGTCTTCATAACTCAAAAATAGAGACAAGCACAACAAGAGGTCAAACCTAACCTACGTACGTTGACAAAGGCAACTTTGCACGTGGCGGACAAAAATTGAATCTCAATAACTGTTGACTCCTTACTACGCTTCCCAAATACTCATGCCACTCTGACCCCACTCCAAAACCACCACCTACAAGGTTTTCGGTCACTGAAAACATACTGTGGAAGATGCAGCGGGTCTCTGTTCTGTGTCTTTGGTCAACATTAACCATTGTTCCCATAGAAACAGATTAACGGTAATTAAAATCGTTTAGCCAGATGTCTCTCGGAAACCAGAAATGTTTTTTGAGCCCCAGATGGTGCATATTGCCCTCGTAGCTCATAGTCAGGTCATTCAATATTTCTTTTTTCGTTCTTTAGCAAGTCTTGGCATGTTGCATATATTCAACGAAATATGAGCCTAACAACATGTAGCTAGTGTGGACATAGTAAACTTTGCTAATGTCTTTTTGAAAATACCGGTAGAGATTAAATATAATAAAACAAGTTTAACCGTTTAGGTGTGTAAAAAATTATCCGTGCCAATCGAGCGTGAAGGTACCAATTCACCACGCCTTATCGCCTCGTCTTTAAACATAAACAAAACTGATACTGTCTAACGACGTCCGTAGTTACATTGTTGACAAAAACGTCCTCGTGAGCTTTAAATATTTCTTGAGTTAAAGGCTAGATTTGTGATGACCTTCATTAATTCTTTTTCCTGACGAATCAGCCACGCTTGGCAGATTAAAAGTGATTACAATAATCAAAACAATAAGGCCATCGATGAGGTCTCTGATACACAAAATTCGCGCACACGAGGATTTGCTATGACAGCTCTCATAGGACGAGATGTTTAACACCTCACAGTTTTACCATTTGCTACCAAAGGCGCTCAAGATCAACAATCGAAGTGACGTTTCTCAATTATCACAGCCAGCATTGTTATCTCATACTTCACGGAAATGATCTTCAGACCTGCAGAGCAATACTGACATGGATTGTCGAAGGTTTGTGCAGTGCGACAACGTCAAACGGCTTGTGATCGTAAGGTTATAATTTGGCAAGGAACGCAATGTAGTCATGCCGATTTTACCATAATACAGTGATTTAGGTGAAGTTCCCATGCTGGCCGAGATCAGAGAAATCGTTGTCGTCTCTGCATAAGCTGTGAGTACGTTTTAATTGCAGATCAGCTCTGTCAGGGATTTGTTCTGTTACGCAAATTCACGATGGCTTCATTTGCAAGTACTTACTTTAAATTAGAATTTTTTAATTTAATGAGGATTCACTGAGGAGTTTTTAGCGTGTCAGCAAGTAAAAAAACGAGCTAATTCGCATCATTTTTACTGTGTGAACATTGACTTGAGGTTTCCTGTCTACAAAACAGCAGTAGTTAAAGGCTTCTAGTATAGGACACTGTAAGTATTTGGCCAACCACAGAACCCAGCGGAGGTTGAAAGCAACCTTTGAATGCTATCTTCAAGACATCGAGACAAGCACTAAAGGAAGCTGTTGTAAGATTTAACCACCTTACATTTTAAAAGAGATCCGACCGAATGGCGCGAATATTTACAATACTGGAGATTAAATAATTAATAGAAATTATCGAGAATATTATATGAGGCTGTTGTCATACACACACAGTCATTGTAAAAGGATGTTGCTAGCTGTTGAGAAAAGAGCTGCCAAAGATACCACGTTTTAGTAACCATTAAATGAAACCAATCGATTTTAGCGTGAGCTACAAAGGCCATACTGCAATAGTTTGTACCACAGATATCCTGTATTCCATTCCAACGAAGGAAAGCACTGTTAATTACAGCGGGGCGTTTTTAAGGATCTCCTAAGAACACGAGTGGCTAAAAGATCTCTTTCTTTAAATTGAAAAGAATTTTCACTTGAGTGTTTTTCCCAATTCACCGTTCAGAGAGAACAAAGCAGCTGAATAGATTTACCTTCCTACAACCACAACCTAGTCGATTGTTTATGGCTCTCTGTGTTTAATGTAAGAAAATTTATTTGTTTTTGTAGAAATGGACTTGGAATTTTTACGGCTGGGTAGCCAGAATACAAAGAGGTTGTGACTAGGACGGCAGTATTTTTCAAGTCTTATGATTTGATCTGCAATGGCTTACAGATCGTCAGGAGAATGGTTTTCGATCTTGTTAATCGCCAGTCTCTTCGCTGGATCGAAGGGAAGTTCACAAGTGTGCCAAGGAATTCAAGTTCATAAGGACACAAATGGAAACTATACAATAGCGATGGTTGTACCAGTTCACTACCGAAGTAAAGGTCAGTTTCACTACAACAAGCCTGGATTAACTTGGGTACATGCTATGCTCTTTGCTATCGATGAGATCAATCGCGATCCTGCACTTCTTCCAGAAACCAAACTGGGCTATAGTATTTATGATTCATGTAATGAAGCAGCTCTGGGGATTTCGTCAGCTTTGGATTTCCTACCTGAACCAATTTCCCTTCCAGGTTATGTAAGTCGGCCTACGGGTAGTCATTTAACTCGATGTCACTGCAATAAAAGTACCCATTCGGTGGTCGGCGTTGTAGGTGATGCGTCTTCAGCATCATCGACTCGTCTTCAGTGGGTTCTTTCCGCACATGGTGCAGAAACAGTGCAGATCAGCTATTCTTCGACAAGCACGGAACTTAGTAATAAAATTGCTTTTCCGACATTTATGCGAACAATTCCGCCTGATAACTTTCAAGCTTTGTTTATAACGGATATTTTACTTAAATTTTCGTGGAAGTATGTTTCTGTGTTGGCATCTGATGACTCATATGGTCGTATTGGTGCCAATAACCTATTACCGCTGCTGAAGAAATACAATATATGCGTTGCCGTCGAGGAAACATTCGAGGGCAATTCCAATCGAGCTCAGATACAGAGTATTATTAGAAAACTTTTAGTGGCAGAAGCTAAGGTCATTATTCTTTGGTGTCAACGACCAGATGCCATTCCTTTCCTACAAGAAGCTGCGAAAATGGGCCTATATGGTCGTACGTGGATAGCCACAGAAAGCTGGGGTAACACAGCAGAAGTATACAAAATAGACCAGCGTGTAGTTTCTGGAATGTTTGGCATTATACCGGCGTTCGTGGAGTATGCTCCATTTGAAAATTACCTGAATTCTATTTCACCGAACACTACGCCTTATAATCCTTGGTTACACGAGTATTGGGAAAACACTTTTGGTTGTAAGATAACAAAAGTGCGCGGGATTTATCGAAACTACTCGTGTACATCAAAACAAACACCAAATGTCAACACGCTGCCACGCAATAAATATGTTAACGTGATCGATGCCGCTTATGCCATTGCTCATGGATTGCAGATGTTTCTTCAGACAGCTAAAACCAAAGGGATGCAGTCCTTTCATCCTGTCCAGCTTCTACATTATGTAAAGAAAGTCAGTTTTGTTGGTAAAGCGAACCTGTCTGTCAAGTTCGACAGCAATGGAGATCCGGGTGTTGCTGCTTACTCGCTGATGAACCTCCAGTTAAGCAATGATGGCAAAATGCAGTTCAGACATGTCGGAAAATGGAATAAGGGAGATCGAGAGTTATCATTCTTACCAGGAATACGATTACTGTTTTCAAACTGGAGCACGGTACCCCCGCAGTCAACATGCTCAGAAGAATGCAAGGCAGGATATCGGGCACTAATAACCCCATCAAAACCTTGCTGTTGGAAATGCATTGAATGCCCTCCAGGTCAATTTAAGCCCAAGCGGGGTCAAGGAGACTGCCAGTTTTGTCCTGTAGACCAAGTCCCGAACGAGGCACGAAATGCCTGCATCACCCCCGTGGTAGTATTCTTTAGCGCAGTATCGCTGCCAGGAATCACTGTCCTTGGGTTAACAACACTGGTTATCCTTTTTATTTTAATGGTCATCATCACAGTCATTTGGTTTTGGAACACACCAATAATCAAAGCTAGCAATCGCGAATTGTCGATCTTGCAGCTGTTAGCAATGCTTTTTATATTTCTGATGCCATTTCTCTACCTTGTGCAACCTTCAGCTCTTGTGTGTGCCATACGACCGTTCTACTTCGTCTGCTTTTATGCAGCATCAGTTTCTGTGACGTTCACCAAGACGGATCGACTTCTTCGAATATTCCGTGCGTCGCGATCTGGACGCCTTACACCAAAAAGCCGCGTTTTAAATAATCGCGTTCAATTTGCTACCGTGGCAGCCTTGATTCTGCTAGGTGCGGTAGTAGCCAGTGTCTTCTTTATAGCATTTCGACCTTCTTATCAACAAATGATTGATCGACAGCACGAAGTTATTGTACGACATCATTACTGTGGTGGACAGTACGATGTTCTTATAATGATCCTCCTTCTGTATATTGCGGCAGTGGCTCTTGCTTGTACGATTTTTGCTTTCAAAGCGAGAAAATTACCTGAGAATTATAACGAGGCCAGGTACACCAGTTTCGCCATGTTCACTTTCTTAATGGCTTGGTTTTGCTTTGTGCCGCTCTATTTCAGCATGACGGAGCCAAACGACAAAGACTTAGTATTCTGTGCACTTTCATTTGTAGCAACATTATGCATGCTGCTCATTCAGTATGTACCTAAACTCTATGTAGTCATCGTGAAACCAGAGGAGAACACACAAGAGAAATTTCGTGCCAAAATGAAAAACACAAGTACTAGTGGTGGTAATCACCAAATTGAGTCTTCCAGGAGTTCTCAACGGGGTACAATTACCCCCCAGGGTAGCTCAACTCCAAATAAGGGTTACGACCAGAGCTTTGATATGAGAACATTTACAGTTAAAATCAACGACTCGGCTATAACCGATACAGACTCGGGAGTTTATTTGGGTGGCAACCGCAATAGTAGAGACTTCAGAAACTAGGTACTATCCTATGTAACATATGTAAATGATTTCTGTTCTGATGATCTGTTATGACAGGATAATGTAAAAATTTCTAGGACAGAAACAAAGTTCTTAAAGGGAACCAGCTTCCAGGGAGCACGTTGGTATAATTAGCAGCGAAAAGAATCTGTTGACCACCTTAAAAGTCTTGTTGAAATGTCGATTGCATGAAGTAATGTGACAGATTCCCTTGTGTGTTTTAACTTGAAGTCGTCAAGCTTAATGTTTGAGTGAACTTTGTTAGTATCTTCACATGTCGATTATCCACATAATGCCAAGAAAACGCTTATATTTCTAAGGTATAACAACCAGTGGTCAAGACTTGCGCAGATCAAATTTGGAACTGTATTGCTAAAAAACGATCAACGTGTTGTGTATTGTTCATATCTTGTCAGGAATAATGGTGCAATACTAATGGTGGCAGTGCATCGTACGAGAGCTATTACCTTCCTACCAGTAGGGTACAAGAAATTTGTGTATTTAAAACGAAACTCGATTTTGTGTGGGGTTTTGGAGACCTTAAACTAGCCAAAAACGCGTGCAGGCATTAGTGGAAACGCATGCAGGCATCAGTGAAAAGTAAATTCAGGCATTAGTGCAAAAACGTAATTTAAGTAGTGCTATGATAAGTCTACGAAAACTTTAGAAAAATCGTTGGCTATATATCCCTGGAGTGCTGTTTGTAGATAGGTACCGTTTATTAAGACTATGATCACACATTCCATCAGTGGTTTTTACGTTAACAGGTCTTATCTCAAGGCATACCAACATACAGGGGTGCCGCGTGAGTTTTCACCATATGTACTTCTGTCTTGTACTTATTATTGAATGCCCTGTCCGCAAAGGGCATGTGCGTTTCACATTGTGTACTCTGACAAGAAATACTTGTGGCTGAGTAATTTAGAAAATGTGATGGAGGTCCTAGAAATTGTAACCGTGAGTTTTAAAAGACTATAGGACAATCAGCATTAATTTATAGATTTCATACTTTTTCATCTGGCGACTACCACCAAGTGTTATGCCACACAAGGTAAATATACAAACACATCTGCGGTTAAAGATAGGTTGTCAAAAGACTGGTCAATTTGTTAACTATTAGACGACAAATCTGTATATTCCAGATTAAACTAGATCTAGCTTATGTTGCGAACTTCGCTCTATCAATTTATTACCACTGCCCCATGGCTCTTTGTGCAACTCAAAGTTTCATAATTTCTAGAGAAAACCATGCCCCGTTCCGTTCCTTACCTATGTGAACGTGATATGTAATTATATAACAGCTAGATGCCTGATCTCAGTATTCAGGTTTAAAAATTTATAAATTTCAATGAAATTAACAGACCCTCTTATTGAAGGTAGCTTTATCGTGGCTTAGCATAGTAATTGTTGGAACAATTGATTCAAATGAGATATATAAATCAAATGGTAGTTAGTCTCTACAGCTTTTTTGCTAGACAAATGTTTCTTGTTAGTCTTCATATGTTTACTGTATACTCTAAAGAAAACCATTTAATTTGTAAAGCAGCCATCAGTTTGTGGGAGTCTTAAATGTGTGATTGCTAGTGACAACCGCCATGTTGTAAAGTACAAATTTATAGTTAGGTACATTACAAGTGATTTTTTATCCACAAAATCAAACAATTTACCATGCTCAAGACTTGAAACTTGACGTAGTATAGGTCAGAGTGTTTTATCACAGTAATGCTTTCTTTCCTGTGTTTTGCAATGCTGATATTAATAATGGCGGTTTGGTGTTCTCAGTTCTGTTTTTGTTGCCTTCCTTTGTTGCAAAATAGATAAGAAATTATTGCACTGCTGTGAGATTCCCTTGTGTTAATTCATCCTTCACTGCCCAAAGAATTTTAACTGTTTATGCTGATTTTTTCGATGTCCTTCACTTTGTTGTAACGGTGAAAAGTGGTCACGTCTTGATGGTTTGTTGTGTGACACTGCGGTCTTCAGTAGATGTTACATGAATGACTATCACTTTTGCATATCCCTTATACCGCTCCTAACGACTATTTGCTCTCGGTCGCCGACACGGACAAGACCATAGGATAACAAACTAATATTCTCAAGAGAAATTAACTGTCAACTTGCCATAGACCACTTAACGTCTCGCATAAATGTGCTATTTCAAAGACCAGAGGTCTATTGCTAAGTTGCAAACGGCTGTTGTAGATAAAAAAACTAACATGAAAGCAAGTATAGCGTTCTTGTCCAGTCGGCTGAAAGCATATCAAGGCAGTTGGATATCAGCTGTAGTTTCTAGTACAAAAGACATGCTTAGGATTTAGAACCGGCTGATGCAATAAGGCAAAACTGAATGGCACCAAATGCAACAAGATAAATTCACACTGAACGAGCGCTCCTTGTCATTACCCAAAATAAGAATGGCATTTTTCGAGAGGTTTATCAAGGTAAAGTCTTACTTTTCTTCACTAAGAAGCACTACAACAGTACAATGTAGCTCAAACAAGGCAGACGTAAAACAAAATTCTAGAATCAGAAATCAAGTGTTGAATTATTTGTACTTAATGATATGTTACTGGACAATGACTGAGAGGGAATAGGATATATGTTGATGATGAAAAGCCGTCAGGGTTTTAGATAATCAGTACATCAAGAGGCATGAGCTGAGCACAATGCACTTGCGAAGGCAAACTAAGTGCTCCTTTAGTCTGACCAAGGTAACAGAACAATCCTTGAAAGTTTCAAGCGAAAACAATGACTACAAGGATAGAGACAGAATCCTCAGTCTTTTATCATAAATGTAATGGCATCTTCCTAGACAACAACTTCAAATCCTTCACTGCTCACGTACAAGAACGCTTTGCTCAATTTCTTCTGTCCTACGATAGAATGGTCTGCCCGAGATTAGCTTGGAAGGCCATTACAAACGTTGACCTCGTACATACTTGTGGTTGCTGTGCATTTAAAGGGAAATAAAGAATAATCTAATTCAACACGAGTCATTGTCTCGTAGTTTTCGCACTATGGAGGATTTATGATTCATCAGACCAAGAACGAAAGAGCTAATCTCAAAAGCCGAACACGAGTTTTAATCTATAAATTTTTGTGTAAGAGGTGTGAACTGAAGATGACACGCACCAGCTGAACAACATATTTTTCAATTCCGAACAAGAAGATCAGCATTCAGTGCTTTTTTGCCATATGACGACGAGTTTTGAGATACGATATTCTCTGATTACAGTTATTTTCGTCCATGGTTATGTTTGGACGCAACTTCTTGAATTTCCCGTTTCTAACAAAATTACTGAAGTATGCCTTACTGTGTTGTGGTATGGACTGTTCTATTATGACTTCCTCGTTAATGCCGTGGTTTCGTTCACGACTGCCTGCACGTACTCATTTGATGACAATACATATCTCAGACCGTGATATTTCTTTGATATGCAACGTGATATTTCTTTGATATGCAACGTCATATTTCTTTGATGAGCAAACTGTTTTATGTTGGTGAATTTGTTCTTACCATGCGATGAGAGGTAGGCCTGAGACCGAATTAATGCGATTGATCCCGCTAACAAAATTGACACACGCATGCGTAACAACATAGGCAGCTTTTATTTTACTCGAAGAAGCGTAAAAGAAAACGGAATTAACCTGGAGTGAGACACCATGGCTGGTCTGGATCTGCGTCAAATATGCAAATGGTAAAATTCTGCTCAAATATTCTTAACCAGCATGTACTCACCAAGTCAGCAAAAGAATCAATGAACTCAATCTAGGAATTAAATACTTAAGTTCACTCGGCAATACGCGTTGAGGGTACTGACACCATTATAACTCCCGTTTCTCTTCTTAACTTCTCCCTTCTCAACTCCCCATTTTCTTTGCTCCTCTGTCCCAGGCCGTTTGCTAACGTGTCCTCAGTCCTGTACTTTACGTCACGGTGGAAAACCAAGCGGCAAGGCCCACAGCAATATTCCGGCGCTTAACACAACATACCGAAAATAAATAACCTGTGAAAGAAATGCCTTCTTTGGTCACAGCATCGTTGCCAAGTGCATCTTAAGGTCTGGTAGCTAATTGCAGCTACGTTTGCGAATTTGCAAAAACACCCGATCTGGTTTACAATTAGAATTAAGGTTTGAAAATTAAAATTCTAAATGCTGCTAATATTGATCATAACAAAACTCAACACGTCTGGAATATAACAGAAAGCACACCGCACTTTGATACCTTGGAAACTTCAGCTAAAGCTAGCATTACCTCGTTGCTGAGTTACAAAACTCTCTACAAAAGTTATAGCTACCGAAAGGAGCTTTAAAAGCTGCACCATTCTTGCGACCGGGGATACTGATAGCATGGAAATGAGAATGTTGCAATTACCAATTAACCGTCTGCTAGTAGTTACGGTCGGAAGCGATTGTATACAGCGTACTCTCTTCAAATTTTTGAAAATTAATCGGCGACCCAATTAGGAAATGCCTCCTTCAGATCCGCCCGCCTGCTCTAGATCCGGCCCTGGTACAGATACGAAACAACATCGCAAAACCGACTGACAGTCCGAAGATGCCAACATCTCGAACAATCTTCATTCTAGTACATTCAGTAGCACAACGTTATCCTTAAACGTAGAAAATTCATTAAACTACCGTTTTTTAATCCATGAAAGGCGGTTTAACCGTTTACCTTCTAGCTTAGATGGTGGTCAATGGAATTTTTTGTTTAGAATCCCTGAAATACAAAACTAGAAGTTAATAATATATTTTTTACAACTGCTAACAATGAAGCAACCATTATGTTTAGTTATTAGTACGTCCAAGGCAAACCCAATAAAAATTACAATCATCAATGTAGTCATACTAATCTTTCTGTTTACACTAACAGACACTAAGAATCCCTCTACTGGATTGTTCGTGTAACTAAAAGGAAGTGGCATTTACAAACACATGTAACAAGAACAACCACGGCATTGCCTTGGAAGCAACATTCAGTGTGCTTACGGGAATGCATTTTCCGGCTCAAAGTATACACTACACTCGTCCTGTAAACACAGCTACACATGTATATTTGATTTTTCAGAAGGGCAGCGTCTCCAGCCTCAGTCCCTACAGACCCTCCCCCAGTCCTCTCTAAACGTAAATTGTCATATTTAACTATTTAATCATTTCCATTCCACCTTTGTCCCTGCTGCTCAAATACTTGAACATGACGGGGACCTGGGGCTCTAATCAAATACATGTACAGCTAAAACAATATAATATATCAACTAGTAAACAAAATCAGCCAGCCCTCGCGGTGTAAAACTACAATCTTGCAAGTCAGTGGCTTTGAGTTTAAATTTGCGTCAGCACAATTAAAATACCATTGGCGGGAGACGGTTGCGGGAGCCTACTCTCATCAAGAGCTCGCTTTCCAGAAAGTTCCCTAACCATAGTATGGGGATCAGCTATGCCCAATAAAGACTATGGTACAAAACCAAAAAACACAAAGATAAAAAACGCAACGAACCATCAAGAACTCAATAGCCTACTCACGAATTTTCGAATCTGTGACTTACGATAGTAAGGCACCAATCAAAGTCGTGAGTATTATTCAACCCAACCAATCACAACTGTCGAGTGCCATAAATTTGGTTGTCGTTACAAGGGAAAGGCATTGCCCTTTACACTGATATGTGGTCATTACAATTGAAAGAACGACACTGAAGCTGTGTGTGAAAAGCCCTGACTATCTTGAACATGGCGAGTCAAATAGACTGTAAAGACACTAATGTTACCGAGTATACATGTATTTTACTAACATGAATATCGTAGGCATGGGAATCAGCTGATTTACAAACAGGTGAGCCGGAATACATGAATCAGTAACATACTTTCATTTTCTCACGAGGCAGGGGCGCCATTACTAATCGCTCACTGGTCCTGTGGTTTCAGAACAAATCAAATATTCGACTAATGGGATTGTACAGATGATTAAAAATTAGTTCTCACAACGAATTCTTCGATGCAATTAAGTCCAGCTGATTCAATC
This sequence comes from Chironex yamaguchii, assembly GCA_024741275.1. Classification (NCBI taxonomy): domain Eukaryota; kingdom Metazoa; phylum Cnidaria; class Cubozoa; order Chirodropida; family Chirodropidae; genus Chironex; species Chironex yamaguchii. Next base: position 979 of record JANTCA010013911.1, on the reverse strand, counting down.
AAATACTAAAATGTTCATTGATAATTACTTTAAAGCAAGGGATTTCGCAAATTGGTTCTACCCGAGACAAAGGGTAACGCTCACACGACAGTTCAACTGAGACTAATAGTAAGAAACGGCTTCACTAAAGGATTTGTTAAAAAGAATAACTGTAAAATAACCATCATAGCAAGAGTTGTGCAATATTATGACATTCTATCTCTTACTTGGAGAGCGAGAGTCTGAATGCCAACCAAACGGAGATGGCATACAACCTCAGAGTCTTGACAACGAGAACAGAAAGGTGCCCACGTAATGGTAATGGAAATTAAGCTTAATGTTACGAGCCTACTTTAACTGCTTACTTGCTGAGGTAAAATATGCACAATGTTTCATTAAACGTAAACCTCATAAGTCCTTTGATGACGCAACAACAATGAATGCTCCTAAATAGGCAAGACGTGCTCCGCATCTTGATATTGACTGTGCATGGCTCAACACTAGAAAATCTCCCCGTCCCCCCTAAGCTAAGCTAAGCTACATCTACTCATACATTTATCCTGACATATTAATATATTATAAACGAATGCTTGTGTTTCTAACAACTTAAAGGCGTACTCAGCAACAAAGGGTCCAACATAAGAGATGATAAGCATTTAGGGGACAAAATGCATGTTGAAATTGTATTTTATCTGTCGACATCAAAATTTCTCTGACATGGAAGATTCAAAGGTAGGCAGGTCATCACAACATGACTTGAAATATAATAAAAACAGCCTTCAAAAAATTTCAACACAAAGTAAGGATCCCCAACCTTTGAAAGCTGGAGACCTTAAGCGTATTGCATAGTTATACTAAGATGAAGAAGTGCAATAATCACACACTCCTGAATAACTGTCAAAGAAGTGAAAAAATCACACACTCCTGGATAGCTGTCAAAGAAGTGCAATAATCACACACTCCTGAATAACTGTCAAAGAAGTGAAAAAATCACACACTC
>JANTCA010013900.1:0-24029 GCA_024741275.1 Chironex yamaguchii | reverse complement strand
AACGATGAAGCAGATCTACGAAACAAAAGGACGCGTTATCCTTGAGACCTCTCTCGGGCCAATTTGACGAAAAAGTTTGTCTTATTTGTCTCAATAGATCGGGCCTGATCTTCTGCATACGCACTTTCCGTGCTAGAAATGTACCGTAATCTATGAAAGTAGAAGTGATGAACTCATCAAAATTGTTTATTAACGGGTAGATGCTGCGTGCAGGGCAGCTGCGTACAATCCATGAATCGTTTGGAAATGTAACTCGGCAAATTTTAATCTAAGATCATCATGTTCCGTTGTATCATAACGCAAGAACGAGGCATCAAAGTATCATCACGCTAGACCATCTTATCATGCTATCACAGTACCATCTACAGAAAAAAAGTATCGCAGTGAGAGACTAGAGTAGCACAGTATCATACAGTATCACTAGACCAGAGTATCAGTGTACTTTTTCGAAGCCACTATCTACTGTGCATGTTTTCCCTTAGTATCATGCACACTTTTAAGCGCTTATCTTCCTCCTCTGCATTATTTATTACGTTTAGAGTTGAATACTGTGTTTCTACTTAAATAACTAACACATGAGACAATTGCCTGAATGTGTTTTGACTAGCAATTCTCACTTGAGCTCTTCCTGATAACCTGAAACCGTTTAACGTTGTATTCAAACAGTAGGATTCACACATGCTGCCAAATAGAACCATGGTCAGTAAATAGATACAAATCTTCTTTGTCAAAATGAAGCATACGTCAGAGGAAGTGCATTCATCTCCGGTCTCAACGAGTATTGAATTCAAGGGGATACGGGGTGGGGGTGGAATATCAATCGTCAGGTTTTTGAAACCTGCTCATGATAATACGGCCGCAGATTCACTCATCAAATTGTGTTTAACCATACATAAACGACGATACATCTGTCGTCGATGGTGCCAGTAAATTTATTTTGATTAGATGGTCACGTCCTGAGATGTCTTAGTTTTCTTGCTATATAAATTGACGATGCACCAACTAGAATTACAACTATCAATGCCTTTTGATGTGGTTTAAATGCAGCTAACAACCTTGACTTAAACCATTTAACCAAACAGTGTTTGTTCTTCTAACGCCAATAATAGTGATCAGGAATTATTCATTGTGTGTATCTACGACTGTCTGTATCTACGATTGCAAAATCCTTTGCCATGTTTATCACCATTGAAACGACAATTCCTCATGCTGCAAGACATGTTAAATAATGAATTATATGATTCATATCGGGCTTAGGTTGACAATACGATATCTTTCTTTCCTCACATCAAAATCCAAGTAAGCTGGTTGATAACCGAGAAAGGAGATCATTCGCGTTTGTAAAAGCTGAATATTTGTTGATATCAAATTTATTGCACTTCTAATTTGATGTAGTAATAATTTCAGTGACGAGAACTAACAGGAATACAAAGCACCAATGCATGAGGAGTTGAAATCACATCAAAATAAAAGCTACGCCTATAGTTAATGACAGTATAATTTTGAAATAATCTTACAAACTATGTATGATTACTCTTTAAAAAATGCTTTATATTCCAGATAAAATATCGTTTTGTCTTCCTTGGAATTCCTCTTTTGCGTGCTTTTGTCCCGTTTCATACAACACCTTTATATTCTGGACAAAAATTAACCGTGTTTTATTTGTAGACGCCCATGTGATGCTTGCTACATCAGAATAAATATATTGTGATGTATTCCCTCCTGCTGCGGAGATTCAATAAATATTCACAAGTACAGAGCTGTTAGCATTGTACATCCAACGTATTTCAAGCATCTAAATACCTACCATGTGGCGCAAATAATGTCCACGTGCAATATATTTTGTTGCATCGTGCAAGTGACCTTTGATTACGAGGATTCAAAAATTGAGGGGTCGAGAGAAGGGTGTAATGAGTACGGAACTTTACCACCACTCCCACGGAGTGACTTTCAAATCCTCAGATTATCCTCAGTATGGATCAATCTTGATTTCCGATGAACAAAAACAACTGAGTGAAAATTAGCTAACCTCTCAGTATAACGCAAAACAGAGAAATATTTCGTGCAACAAATATTTTGGTCGTAACATTTCGTTCATAGACTCTTCACTATGTTGTTAATAGTACAAAAAAATAGAACAGAAATCAATACTATTTGGCTAAGTCTAGTTTCAAACGACAAGAGCTTTGGATACCCATGTGGGAGATATGGAATAACTCTCTCTAGGACTATCAAACATCAACGATTGTGTCTTGTTTTTATGGAAAATCATTGGCACACGTTGTCATATCGTCATTAGGGCGAGACAGATAAACAAAGTGTTTAATTAGCACTGTTAGACACTAGAATCAGTAACGATGGATAAAACTTTATATCTACTTACACTGTCAAACTACATAATCTGTCAAGGTCACACATTTTGTGTCTCATTTATAGTTGAAAGTGACAGAATCAGCTGCTTAAGGATAATGATGCTGATTTATGCATAAACATTGAAATTATACTTGTTTCATGAACTCTGACGAAAATTCGAGATAATAATGATATCAGAAAATTCTGAGGGGACAGTTAATTTTACTTTTCAGTAGTTGAAAGGTTACGGGTTAGAATGACAAATATAACAGGATCTATCAAAAGTGACAATTCCAAAGCGAGATGGCAATTAAAGAAAATAGGGAGATTGAATCCATACTGCGTAACAGAGATACCTTGTGGCTAAATTCTGAATGCTGTCACCTCAACATTTCTGTTAAGAATTATAGCCGAAGGATAGTACTATTGTTTTTCCTTTCTACTGCAATTAAAGAACAGGTGAGTCTATGAAATTATTGTAATTAACGAGTATGATCCATGCATAGAAAAGAAATTCTGCCACGTGAATGAAGGAAATAGTCAAACGCATACGTCTTAAGGTGGAGCCTGGTGACGCAAACAAGGAAGAATACCTCTTTGTGGATCTATGGATTTCCACAGAAAAATTTATTGGCATTGTATGCAACATTTGTTGTAATGTGCACATGAACACAAAAAAGACAATAAAATAATGTAGTTGTGGTCTATCTGAGCAAACAATGAAGCAAAATAATATTGACGAAAGCAAAAAGAAGGGAGTGGGGGAATGATAGAGGTTGAAGGGAATAGCAAAGAGAATAACAAAAGAGTTCTAAAATAATAAACACTTTTTAACGCAGTTGCTGATTACAAAGTCAAAATACCACTTTAAGGGAAGAGCTATTTAAAGGCAATAACAGTGGTTACATAGAAAACAGATCAGAATAAACATATTAGGCTTACACCAAGCATTACTTCCCTGACTTTTATTTATAAAGTGAACATTTGGTCATTAGAATTAGAAAGTAGCACCAAACTGTATGCTGAAAAGCCCCGAGAGGAGGTATCCGTTTATTGAACAATCAACAACATCATGTGTATGTTGTAACCTGCCTTTGCTGAGAAGATCGAATGCAGAAAACACGCATTCTCTTACTTGAATCGAACACTAATTCATAACTCACGATCCAGCAGCTATAACAACAAACAGTAACCGGGGACGATGTCGCTGAGGAAATGACTATACTGTGAAGCAAGACATGAATAACCACTGGTTCTAAAACTCAGCATGCTTTAAAGGAGAGGTAGCAAGGATACTTTAAATAATAGAATAAGCCCTAATCTTTTAATTTCACATTATTGGTGATTTACAATGTTATCAAATATTTTCAAATAGCTGCTTCCCAAAAACGTACAACGGGAACAATCTAACGTAACATTGCATAATTATAGTTTGAAATCAAAACTGAGATTTGTTCAAGAAGAACTACACATAGACTATTACATTTCTAAATTCCCCTTTTCATTATCCTCTCTTTAATTAACTATAACTTGTATTCTTAATGTGAGATACATTTACAATTTTCCAAAATGCCGTATTCCTATTTATCTATGGATTGTTGTGGCATATTCACTTCCTCCACTTAATGCTTACGTTGATAAGCTTTAGTAAACTGTCTCCAGCAATGTGTAAAATCGCTTGTAACTTGTCAAATGTAGCTTAAAATTGCAGTTTTGAGCATTTATTCAAGTTAGAGTTAAAGTTAAAAACTTGACAATTGAGTATTTTAATTTTAGACAAAACCCTTTTAAGTTAACGTCATGTGGCGTTGACGTCAAAGATTTTATAGTGTCTCGATGCTGCTTCCCTATTTTAATATGTTTTTAGTAAATTCGCATTACCGTAACTACTTAATTGGTCAAAATAGGCCTTTTGAATATTAACTTCATAATCGGCAGTAAATGTTGTTCAGATCTCTTTTATTGTTTTTGTCGTAGCTCCTATATAGCCAACACAATAAAACATTTTCCTAGCAATCAATACCAATTAAGGCATTCATAGCATAAATATGGAGGACAAAACCAGATCTGTAAAGTAACCATAAGTAAAATGTATCCCCGCCCCATGCATTTCCATAATTTCTCTGATGTCTTCGTTAATCATGGGTATTATGATCCACTTTTCAAGGTCTGTGGCATAAGGAAGTCATCCTTGCCTATAAACAAAAAGTAAAATTTTAAAAAGCATTTAGCAACCAGTAAGCAAGGCAAGACACAATACCTACACACTACCCTTCTCCGTAGTTACATAATATTGGTTGTATCAGCAACTGTCTTGTCGTAATGATAGTCACTTTCATAAACTATACTATAGCCCACGAAAGCCGTTATGGGATGTAGTTTCCTACAAGACGTAAAAATAATCCTTTCTGAGCCGAAAAATGTAATTTTTGATATTATTTAGGCTGTTTAACTGCAATTCTGGATTTTTAGACAGAATTTGAAATCTTTTGCCCACTGGAAAATACCTATCAGTCATTTTAATTCACTTTGGGAAGGGAAATGTACTTTAACGGCTTTCAGTGACCTTGAATGTTATTTATAATACACCAACAGGGGTCATTAGAAATAGTAGAAAACCTTCATCCCTCTCTGATGCTTTCACTTTCACTACGATGTGTTTAACTCCTTTTCGGTACATTTAAATGCCTACTTGAGAAATTGAAGTTTTTCTAAAAACCACCAGTTATGACAACAAGTATAGGATATTGTATGTTCGGTAAGAGTATACGCTTTTAGATACAATTAATATTTGAACTCCTTGATGAAACACTGTCCTTAACGTAAACGGACCCGAAATTGTGCACAGGAATGTCAAATGTGTGTAATCCTTAATTTTAAAATCAGAATGATTCCCAATATGTCTCATTATACAAACGAAACATGACTTATTGTAGAAAATTGTCTATCCCAGGTCTGTTTTGCTCGAGTAACATGAACTGACAAGAGACAAGAAGGATTATCCATCTCTCATATGAAAATTCAGGTTACAATGTTTCGAATATTTCCCGCCCTTTGCAAGCCGACGCAAAGGAATTTGAAACCATGATCTTTAGTCTTTATATAGCTACAGATCCCTGTATGACCCTGTCGAGGAACACAGTCAAGAAAACATTTGTATTGGACGACGTGTATTGAAGCAACACTATGGAGTATAGTTAATTAACGTCAACTTTAACCTCATTCTTACATAATAATTCGAAAAGCCAGGTGACCTCAAAACTTGATAAAAAAGGAAATTAGTGATAACTTTTGCCGGTTGCTTTATTGTAAATGGAGTTTTACATAAATTTTCGTTCAAGATCACCTTAAATTTTCTATAGTGACAGATACAGCTAATTTCATTGTTATGGGATATATATATACATATATGTCATATTTGTGCCAAATTCAGTAGAAGAGAATTCGTCCTGATTTTCCTATTTTTAAGGTCCCTTAAATAGTTTTAGTAATGTCCAAGCAACTATCGCTCTAATTTTCAGTTAGAAGTAAAAACTATCGTTTTCTCCCGAATGTCAATTGCCCGAGATTGCCAAAGAAAAGTACAGAGAATTCTGTTACGTCCCCAATTCAGTGCAAGTAGCTCGCCTAACTTTTATTCTTTGCCTGAATTTACGAATATTTACATTAAGTATCTATTCAAGAGAACCCTGGCGTTTAAGAGAGAAAATCTTTAAAATCCGTGAGTCATTCTTTCCTTCTTTTATTATGTTTTAGTCAAGTTTCTGTTGCTTCGAGCCACACAGTTTTGACAATGAATAGTTATTCGCTCACAGCATTTTATAAACACAATTGTCTTCTCTCATGAATATTGAACAGATTATAACAAAGTTAGACTAATAATACCTTCACTAATTCGACCTTCTGTTTCTACAAGCTCTCACATCTGTCTCCAACACTCGCATGCAGAGCTAAGGAGATCACCTTAACCAAAGGTATTGTAAGGCCACGTGCTCTTATACTATGTACCACTCATTATCATGCTTGAAGAGAGATGACCAATAGGAAGTCAGCAATTGACAACTAATTGACAAGGCCTGACAGGTCGTCGCCTTAATTCCCATGTTCCCTTGGCCAAACCTTGGATTTCTGTGGTCAGCCAAGATGCGGGAAAAATTCTTAACAATGAATGGAGTGTAAGTTTAGAACCGGCAATTGATGTTGGAATGTTTAGTCCCTGGCTTACCCGGGTAGATCGAAATAACATCGATTAGATTTTCAGAATCCTACTGAATGTTATTGACAGAGAGATTAAAACCGGAGCGAGGAGTGATTAAAATGACAAGAGTGGTTCCTGACCAAAGGACAAAATTTGAAAACGACGAGCTATTTAGAAAACTTTCCAGAGAAGCCGAGGTGCGCTTTTACGTTTCTTAAATATTCATCATTATGTTTACATTTTGAATTCATGTTCATCAGGGCTTACAAATTTCTCCTACGGTTGGTAAAATCGGAACGCTGTTTGATACTTTACGCCTTTATTCATTTCTTCACTTCACGTTGAAACAGTTTGCTAAATATGTACTCAAGTCTTTTCCTGGTGAAGACGAAGATAGTTAAGTTTGTGTTTAGGTATTAGCTGAGCAGAGGTAAAGGGCAAGTTGACTACATGTTTAGAAACGGTTAGGTACTATTACAGAAAAGGGTGGTTTGAAAACTATTTTATGGTTACGATATGTATTTAGTGGTTATTGAAGGTCTTTTTGCAGTGGTCATGATATTGTGACTTTATTTGTACCACTAAGTAGCTAATATTTACAAGAAAAATTCATTGAGGATTTACTTTGCCACCAATAGCGGCTTATTCAATGTGAGCCATACACAAATCGTTACTTTGTTGTCCGAACTGAGATCGCTGTTTTCATCTTGATACCTTTGGTGTTAAGCATTTGAGGTTAAGTACAACACCTTTGGAGGAAATATTGTTGTCTAGCTCAAATTTTGGCAGCAAGTTACGCGGTGAATAAGCTCTCGTTTGAAAGTGGACTCAAGCATTGAGTATAAGATTGCTTCGATTTCAGATGCACTTCGATAATTACGAGCCACATTCCGGTAAATGGTAAGATGTTTGGTAACCTAAACGCTGATTTCGTGTTCTGTATAGCATAAGACTGTTATGTAGGATGATAACTTTCGTTTGAATAGGGGAAGATAAATTTCTGTTTACTTGCAACATTCATCTCTTCATCATGAACCTGATACCCTGAAACAATACGATCCCCGTATTTAAGTCTTGGAGGAAACTGAATATACGATGGAAAAGTTATAGATCGTGTTAGGTTAGTGGAATCAGTGATGAATCAGTCAGTAGTGCGTCTCCTGACGTTTGTAAACAGCCAGAAGCTATCAGATAGACATCAAGTAATATCCTCAATTGTCGTGACTTGTTCAATTCAGTGGGCTGAGTATCAAACTAATCGTATACTTTCATAGTCTTTCGTTAGGTCGTGAGGGTTGATTTTGGGGGTTTTATTTTGATACTATTGACAGACACAAAACAGCGCTATCAATGGCCTTAGCCATATACTTCAGCTTTGTGGAAAGTTGCTAACTTGAAACTTAACAATGATTCGCCCCTACAAAGCAAATCGTTAGCTAACAAAACAAGTACAGCTGTTCTAGCATATCGTGAGCAGTGTAATATTTTCAACAAATAAAAGATTATTGTCGGCGGAACTCCTAGTTTTCCGGTTCTCGTGTTTTAACCTTCACCAGGAAATATTTTGATTTTCTAAACATGGGCATACCGTGTGTCTACATAGATATCAATCATAGCTTAAAAGCTAACGTGTTTCCTTAGTTCGATGGTTCAATGCGTTTTAATGGAGAGGTTTCTTAGATATCTGCCTTCAGAATATTTGCTCAGAGTATACAAGTAAAGTGACTTATTTACGGAAAATGTCACCAACGCTTTCAATTAAGGTTTAAAGGAGATGTTAAAGTAATGTATTGTTCGATTGATGGTGTATGAATTTGAAATTTAGTAGGGGTTAAACAACCATGAATAACGTTGATAACATACTTAAGTTAGCGTGTGCAAATTTGTCTCTGTATGAATTCTACGTATTTCGTTTGATTCCTATTGGCGTCAACACTGGGTATGGGTTATCGTTGAGTAGCAGTTCGTTTAGTGAAACCGTGACAAAGTTAAAACTGAGCTGAACTAGTCGCGTTGAAATTAATCTCTGTCATAGGAGATAGGCTGTCATACAAATATCTTACTAGGCCAGATAGAGCCATACGGCTTAATGCCATTTGATCGCAGCTTGTTTGTTTTATTTTGGTGTTATATGTTCACTTTGTTGCTTCCCTGTTCACGTATTTTTCAAGCATTGCAAAAACGCTTGAGCCAAGATAAACAAGGCCAAGCGTGGCTCAGGGACAGGTGTAAATGCTAACAGTCAGCTCTATAGTCATCGATGTAAACAACACAAAGAACAAGTTTAAAACTTGTCTTCATATGCAACAAGTTTAAATGGCTCCCTAGGCAAAACGTCGGCTAGATATTGCAGCTCGGGACTTATGATAACTTCCAATATTTGTTTAATGTACAAAGTCTTCATATCTGTGGCTAAGATTGGCAAGCATCTCCTATTGAGGCATTAATATCATTTGATGCTTATCCGAAGTGATGAGTGTTAACAGAATATTGGAAAAAATGTTCTCGTGGTGAGTGGTTTTGATATTAAATTTACACTCCATGAAATGATCATTATGTTACTTCTTATTCATGATAAATTGCTTCATACTCGCCATCTTAACCATTTCGCAACTCTATCATCGTCCTCAAAAGCTCCGTATTAAGAACACGAGCAACTTTAACAATACAACACCAGTTTCTTCGATACTTAGGGCCTATTGGAACATGTGTCGTACTTTCCAAACTTACATTGCCGGTATGCAGTATAATTGTCAAAAAACCGTTAGCTAACTGTACATTATCACTGGAGAGATCCGTTGTCAGACAATGTTTTAAAGCTGACATTGAGCATAATATTTTGTTCTTCACCGAAATCTTACCCGTTGTTATGTTGTCAAATGTTTTATCACCCTCACTGAGCTACCAGATTGCCTCTAGTCGCCTTCTTTTTTGACGGGGTACCTATTACACGTACGTCTTACGAGGGAACAGCAGGTGTACCGTTAAGCCAAGAACTTTCATTGAAATATTTCAATGCTTTCTGCCAGTCCAGAAAGGAGTCCAAATTTGTAAATGTTAGCATCAGTTTGTTACGTCTCTTATTTGTTTGAACATTTGTAAAATGAACGTCTTTGGCTCATTCTTCGGTGTAGTAGAAAGGACTCTTTGTCAGATATATCATTTATATCTTAATGCATTATTTTGCTGCAAGAACGTACTTTCTGTAGTGGTGTAAGTATGGAAGCTCCTCTACATTTTCTGCGTTTCTGGATTCCCCTGCTCATTTTACTGTTAATCGATGAGAGTAATATGCACCGTAAATTATCAATAAACAGATCTGAATATACAAAAAAATGAATATCCCTTACGTGACGTGGAATGCCTCAGGCAATTGTAAGGCCATGAAATTGTGCGTGTTTTAGCAAGACATTATGTACTGTATCCAGATAAATTTTTCCTATATGAAATACTTAACAGAGGAAAGTAAAAAGTACAACCTCAAATGTCTTGAACGTTGTGAGTAAATGAGTAGAAATTGCTCCATTTAACAAAAACATTAACATGAACCTAACGACAGAGGTACAAAGGATTTTACTTTGTTAATGTAACTACCTTTGCTACTAATATTGTGGTTACTAGCATGAATATTGCAGTTATTGTTGTCTATGCCATTATAACGACCAACTTTACTAATTGGACTCCCCCTTCGCAATCATTTCCTTAGCTTCGTTGCCTTCATTCTTTAACTGCTGTTGCATTTGCTGCTAGATATTACATATTCCAAATTTTTATTTACAGATAAGTAATGGTTAAATCAATAATTTGGCTACTATAGCAACCTATTATAACCCACTCTCGTAAAAAACTAAATTCCTAGTAAAACTCCCAAATCCTGTCATGGGGATCAGCTACATTTGGCAACTGGCATGCAAAACGTTTTTATGATGTACTGGTAGAGTGGAATGTCGTGCATGAAAACTGACACTAGGGTCTTCATACACCTTTCTCCCTTGTTTCATCGCAAATCAATTCTATGTTTGTGATGTAGTATTTAAACATAAGCGCACTTGAAGGTGTTACCACTAACTCGCAGGTGTGACGAGGAGCTGTGTTTTTGTCGGTATATTTCAGGGCCTAAGTATCATAGCAGAAGCTCTAGAGTGTTGAAACATTTAGACTGCTTTAGAGCAAGGAAAGACACGGAAAACGTTCTTATCAGTACGTAATAATCACCAAGCATATATACAATGTTTAGAAATTGCTGACACCCATACTGAACAGAAGAGTCAACATCACGTCTAAGCAGGAGTGGTTTAGTCTAGCTCGGCAAATTAATCTGCTACTTCGGTCGCCCCAGAACCTCGCTCTTTTTACACGCCATGGTTACCGTGTACTGGAGTACTGACAAGCACGTCTTGTCAAACGACCATGGCCCCATGAATTCTCAAGAGTCTTTATTCTTGTTACACTGCTACTGCCTCATACTGCTGAAAATGTTTCTGATGCAAGTAGTGTAAGGTAAATTGTAATCTCTTTCCAGTACATTTTCGAGTTGTAAACAGCTATGAATCAACACGTCCTATGTCTGAGTGGTTTTCTTGCATTGTTGCTCATTTGAAAGTCCAAAATCAATTTTTAAAGTCATTTTGAAGTTTTTGCATCGTTGCTTTGCTGCCAGGATACTATGTATTAATAATGTTGTGATACAGAGGGTAACCAGTGACATCTCGTGCTAGACAAAAACATAGCAATTCAAGTTATTAGGATCTGGCGATTTTATGTTATTAAACTTAACTTCTTTTCACTTTTTTCACATCTGCTTATCTTGTAATCAATGGCTCAATCCTTTCGTCTCTCTTCCTATTGAACCAGAACAACAGAACTCTAAGGCTGTACACTAAGTGTCCCTTGCTCTATAATGTTAAGGGAAAGGTATATTGTTGCTTCGTCAAATATCTCCGATAAACTAATCAGAAAATGCGTCTAAGCTTAGATCATTCGGAGATAAATCCTCTGATGTCTTCAAAGTTTGTGAATATGATTTCCCCCATTTTATTCAGTAGCATAGATAGTGATTCTTGCTAAGTCATTCTTGACCTGGAATATTCTTTTGGGTGGAATCAATGACTGACTCAAGTTGGTCTAACATAAGCAAGAGCCAATATTTTTAAATCCACTTGACGACATGTTTCTTCGTGAAAATAACGTTACGTTGGTGATGCAAAGCTCTCTCAACAAGAAAATGTATTTTAAATTTTCAAAATTTCTGTTCCGTTGAAAGTTTTGACCTGATGCATGCGTACCCAATTTGTTTATCAAAAATATGAAACGTCGATTAAAAGACGACCTCCTTTAACTTAATCTAGCATTATTATCCAGTAGAATAGGATGGCCTTAGGAGAGTCTTACGTGCCATTTTGTCCATTTCTATGGCGTCGCCTCACATCATTGTGACGAACATTGCAGCGACAAACTTAATTTTAACGTTAATATGATACCGAATTTAGACTCCAGAATAAAAGGTGGTCATTGTTGATTTTATCCAGTTTCATATCCACATGAATACAACAGACGAATACAAGCTGAACACAATAAGTAGATACTTAACACAGGTCACGATCGATGGCCCAGAAAACAAATAATTCACAGTAGAAAAAGACATAGTTTCACCTCATGAAACACTAAAATTGCCACATTCACATTTTTCAATAGGAAAAAGCCACAAAATATATAGAATAAGCAGGCAATTACTCACTCATTCTGAAGCATACTATAAAATGAAGTCGTGGTTGAGAAGTATTTGGGTGTTTTGTTATAAAATAAGACCATGAACAAGGTAACCACGTCCATGTATTTGTGCATAGTTACGCAATATAACATTGGGTGATGTGGCATGTTGTAGCATGTGCCATGGAATTTTTCTTTAATATACGTAGCATGTTAATAAAGTAGAGTTAAATACGATAAATTAATACAAAGTAAAGGAAGATTGGATGGAGAATTACTATATTATGAAGTCGAGGGTAGCAGGAGGTCGTGCAGAGTGAAATTTCAATAGATTAAAATGAAGAAAGCTCGAGTAGTAAAGTAAAGTACTGTCAAGTACTATGTTTACTGTATTCTGGAGGAAAGTAGAGCAGAAAAGAGAAAGCACTAGTACATCGTGCTATTGTAGACCAGGAGGGTGCAGATAAGGGACAGGATGGTTGAAGTGGACTAAGGCAGAGCAAATCAAAGTAGGCAAGAGCAGAAGTGCAAACTGTAGTGAAATAGACAAAAAGAATTTAGTGGACCAAAGTGTACATTCTGTTACAGTGCAGATCATGGATTACAGATGGGAGGAGGGGAGCATAACTAAGGAAGAAATGAAGAGTATAGGACAGTAAGAAGAAGAGCAGTGTAGATAGGAATTTGTGTAGACTACTGTGTGGTGCTTCAGAACAGAATAATGTGAAACAAAGTAATGAGCAACATAGTAGTAAAGTGTGCATTAGAGCAATGAAATGACACAGTATGGCAGGACACAGCGTAGCACAGAACAGCATTTTAGACCGTAGAAAAAATCATTATTGCACAGAAGAGACAAATGCTGTGTTTTAGTGTGATGTAATAAACAAAGAATGTTGGATCATTTTTTGTTGGAATATATTGAGGATAGGCTTGCACAAGTACAGAATTCACATCAACACTGTGTAATGGATTCGTGATTTAATTCCTGTATATCTAGTTTGACCTTAAATTTACTTCTATTATCAAATAAGCATTACGAAATTTTATAGGGTATGAAATAATAAGACAAAGTGGAACAGATCTTTCTCTCAAAGTGCTGATACATTTTGTCCTACATTCATTTATGTATGTATGTATGTATGTATGTTTGTATGTGTATAAGTATGTATGTATGTATGTATGTATGTATGTATATACGTATGTATGTATTTATATATATACATACGTAGCACCTTTTGACTTTATTCTGGAAACAAATAGCTTGTTTTCCAGCATTTCTTCTGACAGCTGACAATCCGCCCCCTCCTCGTGCGCACGAGGTATAAAGTCTTTAATGGGGACCATTTGAGTTGATTAATCAGCCGATTGGACCACATAATCATTTCCTATCGCAGATGTGATTTTGAGTAAAACTGCTGTTGATAATGGCCCCGATGAATGAGATTTCAGTCATTGGTATTGTTTGTTCTTAAATGCGTAGTATGCAATATAGTTTGTTTGCGTTTGATAATTCGACGTTACTGCTGTGACGTCAACGGCAAGATACTGTAGTAAATCACGTAAAGGGAACTCCTGTTTATTTTAACTCATCGCACGATTGCTTTAAAGTAGCATACCATTCTGTTAATTGCATGTAGTTTGTGAGAATTGCATGTACGTTTCTAGACTTTTTGGAAAAACTTTGATAAGTAAACTCAAGAAACACTTATTCATGTAGTCCATGTTACGAAATTAAGTTTTATGCTATCAAGTATGTATTTTAGAGAGTATGTCTTTATTCCACCTTATATGTTCTCATGACGGCATTACTCTTACGCGTGTTATTGTTTTTTCTTTTGCTTATCCATAACCGGTTAAAAGCAAGGTGTATTCTTGAGGGGTGACACTGTTGCCATGAAAAAAATATATTGCCCATTCTCTTTTCTATTCAGCCGAGAAAATTTTATCAAATTAAACCTCAATAGCTTACCTTTTACTTGTGAATTAACTCAGGTGACGTTGGTCGTATTCATGCCTTTAGAAAACTTTTACTAGCTAGCAGAGCGCTTGGGTCGTTGTAGTTTTTCTTAGCTAAATTCAATTCTTGAAAAAAACAACTGTAACATATGATGAGAACTGAGTCTCTCCATCTCTCTATCAGTCAGGATGTCTTGCCAGAAGAATTTGAGCGATCTTGTAAGAAAAGACTACTGTGTGGTTATCGGTTTTGCCCCTTTTAGTGTTCTAGTAGTATATGTGTCCCGTAATATCTGGAATTACTCCCTTCGGTGTTATGAAATCTCATAAAGATTGGACATACTTTTTACTAAGTAAGTAGGTACAATCCTTTTTTCAAGCCTACCCTGGGCACAGCCGGTATGGATGAATTCTGGTTAGGAGTATGCTCATATGTTGAATAACATGTACTAACGTTTGTAGACATTAACCATGACAACTTGCCTTTGGTAAGATACATCTTGTGTGCAACTTCTTACACGCTTAAACTCAAGTACCACTCTGTAAAATTGTCACTGTTGCCAATTTAAAAAGATAAAGAAGTAGTTCTTGTAACAGAAATGAGGAATACCCAAGTTTCTGACAGCCCGTAAAACTTCACTCAAGAATGTTAATGGTTTATGGAGCATACACTTTTAGCACCCGACCGATTTAAATTATATATGATAAATTTATCCAAATTCCGTCATTTTTGGGCAAGAACAACAGCAAGAGACTTTATTTTTACGGTCCCACTTAACTTTATTATTTATGCTGAAGTGCACTCTTAGTTTTTGTATGCTGATGTGCACTCTTATCTATCATGCTGAAGTGTAGTCTTGTCTTTTGTAGGTCCGATATACCGGCTATCGGGACCGGGCACACGAAGAGCGTGTCGCTAGATTTCAAGCTGAATGCCGGGAAGGAAAATGTCCTGTGGTGAGTATGATGTAGAGTTGGCTGTTGCTAACATTTTCCGAACGTAAGCAACTCGTATGTATAATGCATCTAATAATGTATACATAGAATAATTTAATCGATAGTTCTGTATTTCATTGAAATTATATGCTGATTGAAATAAGTATATATACATATATATAAGTCCTTGTTTTGATTCGATATTTCCGCAAAAACAGTGCTCAATACGTAGAGGCGCAGAGTGTAATACAGTTCAATAAACGGAAGCCCAAATCGAAAACTCCGATTTTGCTTTTACAAGCTTGTTTCGTGAATTTCTTTTCCACTCGGCGGGATTTTTTATTTACAATGTTTTGGTGTAAGGCTTATTTACTTACAAGGGGGGCACGTGTAATTTTATGAATTGCATGAAAGAATTTTGTTTCTATGCCGGCACGATGTTACTAGTTTGCTTCTTTCATTTAGCGTCGAAAGTTCGGGCCGGCATACGATAAAAAACTTTTCCTTAAGGCAGAGGAGGCATCTTTTGTTTGCGCTACTGTAAGTGAGACTAGATCCAAGTGTTTGTCAGGAGACTGCGTAGTTAATGTTGTTGTCCTTGAGTGCATACTGAGTTCTGAATTCCAAAATATTGTAAATAACAAATCCAGATCAGTGAAAAGGAAATTCACGAAAAAAGCTTGTAGTAGCAATACCTTAGTTTTTTATTTGGATTTTCGTCTATTGAACGATATATATATTATATTAAATAGTTCAATAATTTAACATATATAATGACATGAAAAGACTGATTCTCTGTTACTCGTGCGGAAGCATTCGTCAGACAGCCTATACGGAATCGGATTCCAAACTACATAGAGACAACAAAACGGGGCATTATGCAAAATTACTATCAACTGCCTAGGGGCTGCTATACTTCATTACATAATACTTGTTTTCGTGTCTGCATTTTGAAATTAGTTCGGAACGTTTGTTTATTAGGTTATTGTTGTTGCCTTTGATGATTTGTAGCCTTTCCGATGTGCAGAGGTCGCACCTTATAGAAGTGCTCTATGGTTGGGTCATGGTATTACGCGAACTGGTAACCCTCAGACTCAAAAGCCAGCACTCAAACCTCCGTGCTATCACGGCACAAAGGTTTGGTGAAGGACTTCCAAAGTCCTTGGCATTGCGAGACGAAACCCAGTGGTGGGTAGGGGGAAATTCATTAATTTTTTCTGTGTTTCGGCGTAAGCCTTCATCAGTGTCAGATATATGCAGTATCTCAGCAGACACAGTGCTTTTCATATATTTGTCAAGAGTGGAGCATTACCACAATAGCTGCACCAAGTATATATATATATATACTCTTTCTTAACAAGTTGTGAGGTTGTGAGGGTACTGTAGCTTTAAAATAAATGCAATAATTTAATTTATATTTAGTATTTTTAGGTTCCAAACAACTAAATCGTATTTCAAGGCAACAATGTTTTTACTTTAAATGCTCTCAAATACATCTTTCTTGTTTCTTTTCTAAATAACAATTCCCATTTCAGACGTGCTAGCGTCGATATTTTAGTAGGATGTAAGAACATGGTCGATACTGCGTTTGAATTCACCATAAAGTGATTATATTGTGCCTTTAATAGGGTGGGAATCTGGTAATCTATTGAAATAAATGAATTCGAAAAAAAATGTATAGTTGTCTAGCTCAACACATAAATCGTGGTTCAGAGAACTGATTCTTATTTGATAACACTAGAGAAGGTATATAATTTGACAATCTTCAATCCTTGCACTTAATTTAGAAGCTTTGTAAAACCACAACAAAAACCATTAACAGTCTAACTTTGGTTTAACATTTACTCTGTCTTTCAACAGGCTTGGTTTTCATAAATTAGGTTACAGGAACATCAGTGATGACTTGGTAGTCTTTACTTTCCTCTTACAAGCACTATTGTTTTAGAAAACATCTGTGCTGTCAGTCTTCATATAAACATGGTTGTTCACGAATAATTCAAAATCTTATCCCGCCCCAAAGTTATAGTACTAATTCAAGTAAACATGACATTAGATCTTTTTGGACTAAAGTTAAATTGATCGACTGATGTCATGAATGAGTTACCTCATCATTCAGATAATTAATGTAAGAATTACCTTAACAGTGTCAAAATAAATTGTTACGAATCCTTTAATTGTAATGTTTTTATCAGTATTTCAGTCCCTTGAAAAGTTTTCTTGACCTCTTTTGAATCCTATCTGAATTCGGTTCAAGATGGAAATTTACAAATAAAAACAAGAAAGATATTGAATGTAAATCTTTATAAGGTGAAAGTTAGTTTAGTGGCAGTATTTTTGCTTACCAGCGTTATGAAAAATCTGATTTCGAAAAATTATTTTGTACAGATCAAAGAAATGTGTTACGCAACAGAAGGAAGAGAAATTTCTCAGCCCTGATTTCTTGTCAATACTATATCACCTGTCATTTTTAATGGTATGGAAATGGGCAGGCATTAACCAGACCGGTATATAGAGCCAAATTATGGGCAATAAAATTGTTGCCAATTGTTAGTTACAATGATTCGAAGCTGATTCCTGTCCAGTACGACGTTTTTCGCTTCATCGTTGGCATTTATTGGCTTTACACTGAGCACTTAACACTTGCAAGACCACAGCTTAGCTATTCTTAGTAAACAGCAGTAATCTATTTTCCAGTTGTCCGTATAATTAGGAATCACATTTCGCTTGCCTCTGTTCACGCAGTTTAGGAGTGATCCCTTCTTCACTCTATACTTCAGCTAGTCAGATATCCTGTCTCATCTCCTTGTTGACCTTGAAAACTATCGCACTGTTCCTATGGCAGGTGAAAAATGTTGCCCAGCAGTACTATCTGCTCAAACAACCCATGCGCTTAAGAAGATATAGCATGACTGTTTGAGGTTGAATAATTTGGATTGATATGGTAAATGATGGAGAGGCCTGTGGTCTCTACCAGTGATAAATCAAATGAGATCCCCTTAACAGTTTATAGGTTATGTGAGTCGCAAAGACTCCCAGCTGAGAAAAATTATGTCTATTAGAGGTCAAGTGATCGGGTTTTAAGTTTGAAATTTCATGCCTGGAAAGATCATTGTCATGCTTTAGGATGACTTCTAAGTTTGGCATACAATTTAGGAGACTATATTACTAGGCTTTTAGTATAAAAGTATTGCAATCGCTTACTTTTATTACCAGTTCAAAGTGGCATGGTTAATCCTCTCTGTCAATCTGATTGCTTAAGAATAACTACCAACAATTTTTTCCTCGCGAGAGTGCCAGCTACAACTTTTGCAAGTTTTAGTAAGACATTTACTAGGTATACAATTAATTTATCTTGCTATATGCTAGTAACGTCGGTAGTTACTATTCATTAAAGGCCACAACTGGAGCTCGAAGTAATAGTAAAAGTTTTGGAAATGTCCCAACCACTCCTTATTGGTACAATTTGGGCTCGCTGCCTGAAGCATTTTAATCTGCATTTTTGGCGCGGACTACTAGACCTAAAATCCATTTCCTCCCGAAAGAAGCACTCGACTTAAACTTGTTTCTCATGGGCATCTCAACTTTGAGAGGCAGTACTATTTCCATCGTATACTACATGCACAATATGACATTAAACTGCTTCGAGAAAAGAACTTTAAATTTACGCTTGGCAGACAAAGAACTAGAACTCACTTTGTCCCAGTAACATGTTTGCCTTTGCTTTCATCTTTATCATTTATGTCTTTTTCCGTCTTAAAGTAGAGTTACAAAAAATGTGTTGTTGTTTTTTCAGTCATTTGTCGCATCAGGCACGAATCTGCTTCTGTTCCTCGGACCACAGAGCAAAGAAAAACGCGCAGACCCTCCCTCACGTGAATACTTAGACCTTGAAAAAGAACCAGGAAAGGTAAGTTTATCGTTGAGCATCGTCAAAGGGATAGTGTTCGTTGAATGATCCATACCATGCATTGATTAAATAACGTCTTGAATTGATCTATTAGTTACTGTTATTTAAATAGCCCCTTCGAACCTTGATGGCACAAGGAGACACGGGATATTTGTCAAGTTCTAAAAACAAATCTTTTTAGAGTATTTGATGTTTAAATCATTTCCAAATGCTGTTAGTCAGCACTTTCTTGATTCTTTAAAGCATCGGAATAGGTCTAGAGTGTATTATGGCAAGTTTTATTTTCTGGCACGCTATTAAATCAGGCCATGTTCTGAAGCTGACTAACATGAACATATTTGCAGACCAGATTATCACGACTGGTTGATTGTCAGGTTACATTATCCATTTTTCGTGGAAGTTGTTTACTTTACGTTTTCTGTGTGTATTTAATAGCTGCAGTTTACGCCAAAGACATTCAGATTACATTAGGTCAATTTATGGACCTCTTGTCTAAACATAGGCACCCGATACAGAGTTAATCTTCTTTGAAATGGTCATTACGTCTTATGTGCAACTTAACGTTTTCCGGTCAAATTCGTTGAAAACCTGGCCAACTTCAGACTGTGATGTTGATAATCAAATTTTCTAAATGAAGTTTTTAAGCTCCAAATCCTTGCCCTGCAACTTACGATTGCTTTGACAACCTGTATAATCAAGGCTTATGTGTTCATCTATTTGCGAGCAGGTGAACCTGATATCTCACTTATTGAAAGTGCGATTCATAAATTGCCATTTTAAATGACTTATGAAGTCAGGCGTTATCTAATATTAATGTAGTTTGGCGTCTATTATATCTTACATTCTGTTCGTTCAAACTGATCCTCTAGCCATGCGAACAGATTATTATTTGCTAAAAGCATCCTGCTGGTGTCTCTTTTATTTTTTCAAGTATCCGAAAGATTTGAAAACATTATATACCGCAGCTGAAAGGGGAAAGTGAGAACCTTTCTACTGTGTTGTTAAAATCATACAAGATTTAAGTAGACCCCCGACCGTGATCTTTCCCTCAAATGAGTTCAAGAGTCTTTGCTGTTATGTATACTTTGCAGTAGATTTTGAAGCGAATTGTGTAACCAGCGTGTTTCGTTCAGATTGGCCTAACAATAGCTTTAGATATTTCAAGACAGAAGTTTACAATGAGACTTTATTGACGCATTTAGTACAAAAGCTATTCAAATGCTCGCAAGGAGCCTCGCTTCCGTGAGCAGTTCATTGTCAACAACCTACGGATAGTAAAAAGTTGTTGACGAAAAACCCAGACATTAAAAATGTTTTTTTTACAACGCTTCTGCTTAATCGCTAATGCCTGCCACTTTAAAGACATTCTAAATTACAGAGTAGATATTTCGGGGAGAATGTGTGTTTGCAAATATATTTTCAAAACAAGCGATAACATAACTACGCCGGTAACTGCAACGAATTGTTAATTTTTATCAGCAGCAGAAATATATAAGATATAACCGCATATTTGAACAGATTTCTCACTAACAATCTACATGGAACGGAAATGATGAATGTGTTGAACAGATGAGCGATAACAAATTCCTGAACGAGATAATCTTACAGTGCTAGATTTTAGTAGGCAAGTGCAAAGACACTCAGCTTTCAAAATATCCACGTATTTGAGGGATCGGTGCATTTCTCATCAATACTTTCGTAAATACACATGTTATTTTATTGTCTGTAAATAGTAACAAAAAAATCAAGATATTTCAAGGATGGAAATGACTTTACACTTCAAAAAAGTGAATCACAACCTCAATTCCGTATTGCCAAAGGCATATTTTAACGATACAACGTAAGTGTTTACAATTCTTGGATGTCTGAGGCCTATTAACAACTGTCAGGTCTGTTGTCTTCGGAATTCTTTTTCCGGCTATAAAGCTATCAATCATTGGTTTGTACGTTAACCATATATCAAAACCTGGGAGACATGTAAAAGATCTTTTTCATTCCACTAGAGGCAATAAAATGACGTGCGAAGTTTAAGGTCATTGAAATTTTATGGCTGTCATTTTTTAAGTTCATAACAGTACAAAACTTGCCAAACATTGTGACGTTGCAAGGAGAGGTGACATGAAGTTTTTTAAGCAGAATGATCTCCAATGGCGAGTGTCAAAGATAGACATAAGTCATCAATAACAGTTCTTCTTAACCTTACGCAAAGTTTTTAGAAAATATTTATAAGTCAAAACACTTAAGTCAAGAATTTGATTGTTTGAAACTATTGTCAACGTTACAACTAACAAGTTTAGTTTACCATGAAATTTCTACTTGCTTATTTTACGTCTCGAACGTGCACATTTTATTCACTATCCTCATGAACTGAGTATGTCTTGTCTGTTTTCTATGGCTCTGGTTGGTCGTTGTAGTATGCTGTGTAGTGCGCGGATTGCATTATATTATAGACATCGTCAGCCAAAACGACAGTTTGATTCACGATGCTCGTCACGCGGTTATGAGAAGGAGAATATTAGGAGATTTCGATCTGAAATGGAGCGGTCTTGTGTTTCCTGAAAAATGATCTTGTGACATGAAACAACGAGCACTACTACTACTAACTTGCAAGGCTGTTTAATCACACGAAAACTACAGACAGTTACAAGGAGGAAACTATTGAAAAGAATTTCGTTACAAACTGTGTGAATTCAAATAAAAATCGCTCCTGGTGGGTCGTTTATACAATAAGACTACTTTATAGAGTCATGTCAGTTAGCGTGCTACGTGTCAAGCAATGTATTGTTCTTTAAAACTATTTAAAACAATGTTACATTCACATACCGTGTTAATTTCTCTGAACATTTTGACGAAACATTAGAAAACAAACCATACGTAAACACAAAGTCATGGCTCCTTCTTTAAGAGTTAGCCTGGTAGTCATTTTTATTAGCAAATGTATTGTCCTCGTAGCTGAGCTATATTATACAATAAACAGTTGATTAACAGCGCTTTCGTGTTAACACAAAAAATATATACATTTACATTGATTTCTCGTAAACGTTACATTACTATAATAACATAGAGGAGGAAGTTGAGGAAAACTGCATTCGCCAGATCGGCCAGTTCGAGCTCAGACTTATGTGTCATTTTCTTTGGCTCCTTGTGCCAAATGTAAATCCAACCAAACAAACAAACAGGAAATAGATATATAAATTACCTAACAGCCAACACTTCCTAATAGTGTTTAAAGATTATATACAAAGTTGCGATCTTATCTTCATCATATATACTGTGTATATATGTATAAACATATATATACATAAATAAATATATATAGTAGTACCTCAACAGACACATATATATGAGTGTGTGTGTTTAGCTGCTGAAATTAGGAGAATAAAACCTACTACAATTTCATCCCTACAGGACTGTTTCGTAACTAGCTCACTCTTCAGGATATATGTTTTTCTGTGAAAGAATATAAATATCTTTATATATATTGAAAATTATAATAAATAAATATGAATTGTTTTATATGTGTACTCTAGAGAATGGTGTAACTTTGAATGGTGTAATTTTTGTACGTTGTCAGCTAGTGTTGACTATTTAAGTATTAGATTAGATGACATTCGTTTTGTGAGTAACATCATTTCTTAAAAGAAATAGCCTAAGCCTCCAACCATTAGTTGCATGATACGACATAAATGGTCGATTTTAATGTTGTTTAACATCAACAAGCCCTTTTCTGGTCTGAGATTTTGAGGCAGAGCGTGACCTTGGGACAATAACTGGACTGTAATTACTCCAATAAGCCACTCCCTTTAGTTGATTACATTTTAGCTCCCCAGGAGATACTATTGTTTTAAATGTTTCCGTCTTTGAGGCACAGAGTCCTCCTACTTGCTTCAGAGAACAAAAACTACTTGCAGACTTGCATTAGATATACTAACAGACATTTATCTCGAAGACATTGTTTCGGTTACCGGAGGAGTTAAAATAGTCATTTGGGCACATATTGGATCTTTTTCATCAACTAACACACGGCGTGTTCTTGAAGGTATTCCCACTGTGCTCATTGACTTAAATTTCTTAATGTTTCTTCCGTCCGCCTTCCCAAAAGGGTGCCTCGTTCAGCTCAGGTCGGTTTGGTTAAGAGAACAAATTTACTTTGAAACTAATTGATTTAATTATCTTCAATTTTTAACATGAAGTCGTTAGCCCAGCATGGTCATCACATTCCTGTAAACAGAACGCAGATTTTGATTTGAACTCTCCTATAAACATTTTTGTCTAAACCCACAAGTCTGTTTCTCTTTGTAAGGGTTAATTGGCTGATAGAAAATAGTCTAAAATTAACATTATTGTAATGATCATAGTTTCCTCTATACTATTACTACCAGTACTACTACTGCTGCTGCCGTTTCTTCTACAACTCTCACTATTACTAAGTACAAGTTAAGTTTTGTGTTTACATTCTGGTTGTTAGCCTCCATTACTGGTAGTGATAGTTAGTGCCCATTTCGTAAACGAGTGATGTCTAGGCATGCTCTTTGCCTTTGGTATGCTTTTAATGCCTTGACGTTCCCTCTTACCATGACATTTGTACAAATACTATAACTACCACTACTACAACAAGTCAAATACATCACCCTGTCAATCAGCACTCTTGGGATATTTGGTAAATGCCAAAAGATTTCATCAGCATGTTAAAGGATTTAGGATACGACAATAATGCAAAGAACTACATCGTTTAAAAATTGTGAACATTGCAATAAGAACTACTTTTTACGTATTTTGCTTAAGAAATAAAGAATGGACACATCCATAACTAATAAAACTTGTAAAGTGAGACTTGAAATTGTATTGTAACGTCATAAAGAAATAAATTGAGTTTACACTACTGCTGCTGCTGCTACTGCTGCTACTACTACTACTACTACTACTACTACTACTACTACTACTACTACTACTACTACTACTACTACT
>JANTCA010013890.1:13575-26183 GCA_024741275.1 Chironex yamaguchii | reverse complement strand
AGTAGTAGTAGTAGTAGTAGTAGTAGTAGTAGTAGTAGTAGTAGTAGTAGTAGTAGTAGTAGTAGTAATAGTAATAGAAGTAGAAGTAGTAGTATTTATTGCCCAAAATATTTGTTACCCAAAACATCATGGCATTTAACAATTTGTGATCTTGTTATTACTTGGATTAAATCATTACCTGACATGAAATGCCACAATTATTTTTGAAGATGGCTAGAAATTCCACCCATTGGTACTCTTGATATTGCTATCGAACAAATATAAAGCCCTTTGTGAAGATCTGAAAATTGTTATGTCCACTTCCTTAATTTGAATATGAGTACAATTGAAGGGATAGCAAAGGGTGTGTGTCTGTTTTTGATCTTGAGCTTGAGCTTCCTACTTGTGGAACACTTGACATTGTCATGCTTAGTAAAAATAAATTTGGATTAAATGTGATTGATTTATCAACAAAATTTATACAATGTCAAGTTATAATGCATAACAAGATGCAAGGTGCCGTTAATTGTGACATAAAATTTGTATTTAATGATACAAGACAGAAGAATATCATGTATCATTCTTATAAAAGTAGCAAATCAGTTATTAAAGACATCCAGAAACGAAAGGAGGGTCATGTAACAAACACTCTGACTTCAAAAGGGTTTATTATTAAAGCTTTAATAAAGGAATGCTTTCTGTATCACCTAAAAATTGGTACATTGGCACTTGATTCACCACCAGAAACATTTTCAACTTCGCATTTCATTACCTGAATTACACTTTACACACTTTACAGAACCCACAGCTTTGGAGAAAGGCTGACAGTAAACTTTGTTATGCTTGCTTAAATCCACAAACATTACAGTATTCTGTTTCTGGCTGTTCTGTAGATCTAAGTGAAGGTAGATACAACTGGCAGCATGATTCAGTACTCAAAATAATAGCTGATTTCATTCAGTCTTCAAGTGAAGGTCTTTCTGTATTCTGTGACATTTATGGTTTTTGATCTCCAACAATGATTTCTGGTCTTAAGCTAAGACCAGACATTATCATCAAAAAGGGAAATTGGAAATTAAGGAATTAGCAGTTGACTATGAAACAAATTTAGCATATATATTACTTTCATCGCAAATCAAGGAAATATTCAAAATTATGTGAAGATTTGAATAAAGATTACAAAGTTAATTTTATCAGAGTGTGATTTGGGGAATGTATATTGAAAGTAAATGTTAATGTGGAGGAGGTTAAAATTGAAAATGCTGACTATTTGATAAGAAAAATGATAGGATGTATTAATAGGACCTCATACTGTAGACATGATAAGAAGTGGACTAATCCAGAAATTTTAACTTGGTAATAATTATAATATTTGTCTGACTAATGTCATATATACTTCAAATATGCCACTCATGAGAGTATTTGTTTGTATTCAAGATAACAGAAGATAATAGATTGGAAGTTTCAAAAGAAGCTAGTAGTAGTGGTGGTGGTAGTAGTAGTGGTGGTAGTAGTAGTATTGCTGCTTAAGTTGCATGTTAAATCTTCCATTATTAATCCTACTGCCCCTATATTTTGCTTGGAGAAAACATTGTGGAATTATAAATGCAATTGCACGAAAAATCTATTTTTATTCTGAAAGCAATTCAAATATTTGGCAATGAAAAATTGTTGCAAACTTTATTATTATTACGTGGCAATGAATTTTATTTGAAATCTCAAATTGAATTTAATACTGAATCAGAAATACCAATAGTGGTGAAGTGAAAAAATGAAATTTCTCATGCTTATGGGTTTGTGCTCATTGGACAAAGTGTTAGGATGTGTTGCAAAGGTCTGTACAGTGTGTTACAGGTACTTGTGGGAAGATTATGTCAGGAGTGCTATTACACACTTGAGGCCCACAAGGCATGAAGTGGCATGTGGTGACACATAGCGACAATTCCCATTTCAAATATATCAAAGCATGCACTATCTCTACACTTGGGAAGCTGCAGGCATATGTGCATGTGACCACATGCCTTTCTCACAAAAGCCCATGTTAGACAGCAAATATAAGAAGCTTGCTGAAAGTTCTTGAAGTTATCCAAAATTGTATTTAATTTTTGTCACTGCTCTCAAATGGCTCATGATTACTTTGGTGTTACTTTTTCTGCCTCCAACAGACAATACTTCTTCAGAATATGTACCAAAATCCACAAAATCAAGCTGCAGTTTCTGATGGCACAGGTATGAACAAGTATTTTTGTTCTTCAAAGTGCAAAGGTTGCATATGAAGTAATAGTTGCAATTTCTTCTGCCTTATACCATTTTCATAGCCCATCAGTATGTGGAACTACCCCCACTTTATGTCATCAATATGCGAACTAAAATGAACCAATGGTAGAGTTTGTCAATATTGCCTCTTCTTTCATGCTGTTCCTAAACTTTTTAAAATGCAAATGGTTTTAGCTTTGCGAGTGCAAGGAAGCCTTAAAGAACAGCTGTGGAAATAAATGGAATTACTGTGATAGGATTGATACAGTGGTAACTTAGAATCATTTTAAAGGTAAAGGAACTGTTAGGAAAATGTTTGGATGTTTGTCCTTGGTCTCAGTTTGTGCTTCCCACAAAGACATTCTATAAAGGAAATGTAGGAGATCTACAATGTTTGTGTTGTTTTAGAACAGTTGATATTGCCCACGAGCATTGTGGTAGTTATGTGGTTATAAAACCATAGAGGTATGAAAACTTGTGGCTTGAATATCCATTCCATTTGAAGCTGAAACTGTACTTTTGGGTGTT
Organism: Chironex yamaguchii; assembly: GCA_024741275.1. Classification (NCBI taxonomy): domain Eukaryota; kingdom Metazoa; phylum Cnidaria; class Cubozoa; order Chirodropida; family Chirodropidae; genus Chironex; species Chironex yamaguchii. The sequence goes on along the minus strand of JANTCA010013890.1, from coordinate 23,420 downwards.
ATACTATTAATTGTTGTTTATTTTAGCTGCAAGTATCATGAGTGATGTTGAAGCTCAAGAACATTATGATCAGTTCTTTGAAGATGTATTTCTGGAATTAGAGGATAAGGTAATAATGCTTATCTTGTCTTCTCATTGTTCGCTGTGTGTTTGTTGCATTGTCGTTATACTGGAATGTAAAATCCAGTAAAGACTTCCTTGTGTTCCTTTGTTAAATGCCAATGTTTAATTTTGTTCATTCTGTCCCATATTCATTATTTATTGCTCACACTATTAAAATTTTATTCAAGGAGCCATTGCATTTAGATATTTTGATGTTACTTTGAATGGTATTTGAATGCACATATTGAAATCTGTAATACTAAAGCTGGAAAATCAGAGCTTTGGACACAAAAAGTTCCTTTTCACTCATTGTTTAGATAGTGGATACCATTTTTGCCACACTTGATGGCTGACTATATTTTTTTGGTGATCGATTCACCCTTTCCATGACAGTTTTTGGTGTCATTTGAAACTCCAAAGAATGACAAATGAAAAAATAAATTAAGCATGTTTTGTTTTTACATGTCAGACTCAAGTACAACCTAGATGTAGACTCTGTGCAAAGTTCATGGTGGAGTGACTAATGGTCTTTGCCTTTTATTATTAGCTCAGTAGGAAAGGCAAGAGCCGGGATTGATGTCTAGTGGTCATAGTAATAACTTACTTTCTGCATCACGTTTAAACGTTGTAATTTTGGGGTTTTTGTGAGCCATGCTGGCCTGCCATTGCATTCTATTCAGGCCAAATTAACCATGTATTATCTTTCAGGCTCTGTTGACTTAATATATCACATTCCTTTTGTTAATTGCCTTGATATCCTGGTACTGAAAAGCACAGTTTAACAATCGTAAGGTCTGTTGTGGTGCTGGTCCTTGTTTCAGGGCTGTTTAGCAACTAAGGGTTATTGCATTACAGATAATTACTGGTTTATGTCACCTCCTGTTGTACAATATGAAGTGTCTGTTGAGGTGCTAGAATTGTATCTATGATTTATCCTATCTACATAGTTATCCTTCAGTACCAAACAAATTTCGTAAGATATTTGGCCAAGCCATGTGCATAAAAGTCCTTTATTGGTGAGATTCATGATTAAGTCTTATGGTATGCAGGTTTAAGTATGACAACAGTGATATCTTATTTTTGACAATTTTGCAGTAGATAAATTGGGGAAAATCATACATTGGATTTCTAAATGAATCTAAAAGCAATAAGATGGAAAATTTCTGAAAACAACAACAGCAGCAACCAAAACAACATTGTTCTTATTTAATTAGCTTAGGCATGATTTTGTATTTTTATCACAAACTCTGTAAGAATTCAGATACTTTAGGGAGAGTTGATTATAATGTAATATGAGTGTTGGATAGCTAGCTTCTTTGTAAATTATAGACTGATAATGGTCATTCATGAATTAAAGAATAATATTATCTTTTTAGCATAATGTAATCATTCTAGATGCATTTTACAATCCTATGTGTTATAACGAAACAATAAACAAGACTCAACTGTTCAGTAGGTGAAAAGCAATAATTTTGTAAGCCCTGAGCTCTGAGTTTACTGTAGGTGATTTTTTGTGTTTAAGTATGTAAACAGTTTGGATTGTCCATTATTCGGCCCGTTGTGTTGACAGTTTATAATGCTGTCACCTTCGTCACTGTTTTAGGACTGGAAAATTTAAAATGTAGTTGTAGACGTTTCATGCAAAATATGAAATGATTTGCTTTTCTTTCTCAAAGGTTAATTTACTGTTGCACTAGATTCTAATGCAAGTGCGTTCCTGATGTTTTGTGTAAGTCATGTGTGTATAAAGAAAGGATTAGCGTCGGTTGCCTATTTACTGTCAAATTCAAAGTTTATTTGTGTTTGATATTCTAACATGTGGTTTTATATATGAATTGTTTGCCATGAATTTACTTCATATGAATCACGAGCTTTTGCCGACCTATTTACTTAGAATCAGACCGAGTTTTGAGAAACTTTGTTAATTGAGGAATCTGATAGGATCACTGTTACACCAGCTTATTAAACGCCACCAAAGATCAAACATTTATTAGTTCATTATTTTATTGCATACAGTACACACTAAAGGAATCAACCACATCCACAACAGGTGCCTCTCTCTTATCAATGTCTTATTTATTAAGTCATTTCTCTCTAAATTACAAGGAAAGACTTCATTGTTAATAGACATAATGTACTATCATATGTCGACTATCATTTGATAATTTTAAACAGTCGAATTATTGTTGATAGCACAACAGATCTTTAGCAGGGCTCGTTCTTACAAATTCAGTGCATATCTCCCGGACTTTAAATGGCAGTTATTACTTTATATTTCATAGCTCTTACTGTACTATTTGATTCGATGGTGAAGATTTATAGTTCCTACGTCATAAGCAGGCAGCCTGATGTGTGATTTGTGATCACTGCTCTGAGTCGTTTGTCGGTTGGTATTGACATTTTCTTTTTGTCTTGTGACCTTCGTTTGGTGTCGTGGGTTGTAACTAGTGAATCGACATTGTTACTCTTACAGTAACTGCTGAAGGATCGGTAAGTTTTTATTCGTGTGGTATAACAGCTTACACCAATAAAATACATTTGATAACACCCCTAGATATGTGCAAAAGACTCCCCGACAAGCCTAAGCGTACTATTATATTTTAACATTCCCTTTGAATTTCTGCCTTTTACATAAGTTTATTTAGCTGTACTTGAGGCGAGTGACATCTGAACATTTTTAGGAATAAGTGTGATGAGATTGTATTCTGTTTGTAATACTTCTTAATGTAGCCATAATAGCACTGTTTGGGGAGATGTAAAACACGATCCTAGTTGATTGTTCAACGGAAGGCACTGTTGTGTAATTCGATATTCGAACACTTCATTATTTAATTCTTTTGCATTTGACTTTTTCCTTTTCAGTATGGGGAAATTGAAGAGATGAACGTTTGTGATAACCTTGGTGATCATCTTGTTGGCAATGTATATGTCAAGTTTAGATACGAGGAAGATGCAGAAAAGGCTGTAACTGACCTAAACAACAGATGGTATAACAGTAAGTGCATTGTTACCATACATTTTAAAAGCTAAATAACATTGCAGGTAAAAAGTAATAATGACAATCGAAATTGACTATGAATATTGTTTGAGAATGGGAGGTATAAAAGTTCGATAATTTGCAAAAAACACTCGATACTCTTGAGCACATTCTTTTACAAAGCAGTCTTTACTTGCCACTCTAGTTTTCTTCGTACCTAACATACTTGTGTGTATTCTTACGTCTGTTCTGCCTGCCTTCCTGCCTGCCTTCCTGCCTGCCTTCCTGCCTGCCTGCCTGCCCGCCTTCCTGCCTGCCTTCCTGCCTGCCTTCCTTCCTTCCTGCCTGTGATCTGTGTTCGTGTGTTCATATGTCTATCCCGTTTTACATGTTCATTAAATGGTAGACTGAGTTCATTAAATAGTAGACTGATTTATGTATTGTTTATTTTCGTGATCCCTATAAGATTGATCACCATTGTAAACAAGCAAAAAGGTTGAATATTGAACAACATAGCAGCCCATTTTGTCACGGCTTTAAATCGGAATGAATTGTAAATTGTGTAACTTTACTGTCTTCTTGAAGAATACAGCGAATCTCGAATGTTCATCACAGAAGGTATGTGGCAGAACGCCCGAATACATCGTTTTCCTTTGAAACATAGCAATAGCAGTAAATTCGCAAATTGTATATTTTTTGATACATGCAAACCCTACTGCACTTCATTATCGTGTACTCATAACAGTAACATGACATGTGACGTGATCCTCGCTGCTTTTCTACAGATACTATCTTTAACTAACAGCTGCCAGCCATATGTGCATTCTGTGGACTTAATACTGAATTAATTCTTGTCTTTTAGAGCAACCTATATATGCTGAGTTGTCTCCAGTCACAGATTTTAGGTATGTTACATTTCTTTTTTATACAGTTTATTACTTTCTGATATCATGGTAAGCATTGTTCATGATTGTTTGAAGGCGAGGTTCTGGAAACTGGGGAGATGGTTAGCTCTTACGTGCTGTAAAGGATCAATTTATGCGACAACGGCGTACATAGTCTTTCTTGACCATTGTCAACCGTGGTGATACCGTTCACCAATGTGCAGTGCAGTGGTGCTTGTTTCTCATCATGACACTGGTGTAGACGCCTTCCAGTCCACACTTTCCTATCAGTAATGAGTATAAGGTCTACCACACGGCAGGAAATGAAAATTCGGCAGTTGCTCCATATTTTGTTGCCAAAGGTGTCAATACTCTATTTCCTGAAGTAGGGATAGGATGTTTTTCGAGGACCTGTAAGGGGTCGTTTCCAGGCTGATTTATGATGAAACGGTGGAGTGGATCGAAAACGCGGCGATCAGGACCAACTGGGGATCTGTGACATCAGTTACTGATCCACTGTCGTCCTAACAATGGACTTTTATACAAAGTGTTAAAGGTAATGATTCTGATTTCCAGTTTTCTGGCCTTTTAACCTTGTCGTATGCAGCAACTAGAACTAATTGTCCGGATTGCTCTTACAGTCAATTGTTGTGTTATCATTTTTATAAAGCTGCGTAACTATTCTGTCTCTTCCCATGAATGTATACCGATTTTCATCTTGAAAAAAGTCCATTGCTAAGGCCACGGAGCTATCCATAGATATTTCATCAGCGTGAAAAAATTTTGAAAGTATTTGTGAGATTGACCAAAAGGCTGTTATACCAATATTGCTCTGATGCCAAGGTGTGGTTTCATTTATTGTTTTTGTAAGCAACTGGCCAGTATTAAATCAATGCTGTATTGGGTTATACTTTTCACTAGGGCATCGTTAATTTTGTGTTGCTTTATGTATTTTACAGGGAAGCGTGTTGCCGCCAGTATGAAATGGGGTAAGTTATTATTACGTTTGTTGCGAATGCATCAAGGTTTTTGCAAGAAAATGTCCACGGTTGCGTCAATTTATACCCTGGATGTAATGCATTATTTGAACATTTTATGAGACGCGGTAACATTAATTATACAAGACGTCTGAATTTCATCTGATCAGGTTGTCGTAGGTTTATCGAAGAGCAGTTTTATTATCAGGTTCTTTTTTCTGTTGTTTTTATGGTATCTTAATTGGGTATGTAATGACAGATACGTGTGTTACTGTTGAAGTGTCAATTTGATTTTAGTTTACAATCATGATGCTTTGAAAAAAACAGAACTGCATCTTTGCATGGTGAGGTAAAAATATGACTCGATAAATGTACCACAATCATTATCATCAGCTCAGTAGCGGACGTTAATGGAAGCGTCCAGCTAAACCATCATGTCTTTTGAAATTGCCATTTGCCGTCGTTTTAAAGTAAGTTTCTTTTGTTATCCACAGCGTAGCACGTTGATACTATAAGACAGAATATTTCTCATTTTCTAGAAAAAGACATAAGAGCAATAACAAATTCTTTCAGGTTCGGAGACGGGCAGCTTTTGTTGATTCACACACCTGTCTCCTCCCCAATATATCTCGTGCCAATGCATTTCGACGCCGTATGTCCTTTTCTTATGTTTAAACCATAACAGTTAACTATCCAGACTGAAGACCTCGTTACCTAATTGTAGGTGCCACGGGTTTCTTATCTTTGCATATTATGAGACACCGGGACCGTCGAACACCACCACAAGGTGGCTCCCATTCTTCCTGTAGCCTTTTTTGCATTCAAGGAAACTTGGTCTGGACGGGAGTTATCCATTTTCATGATATGCCCAGGTCGACTGCTTTACTACGTGCCGTGTCTTTCTTAAGCAGCTGACTTTATATATTCATCAGCAATCACTCTGGTCTCTTTCTTACAGAGAATGTACGCGTGGAGGATTTTGCAACTTTATGCACATGAAGCCCATCTCTCGAGAATTAAGGTAAGTTTCAGTGCATTTGATATTACTTCCGTGTCATTTTTGTACTTAACTCCGTATTAATATCTTGCATGATAAGCAAAATTATGTAGAAGAGGGTTTTAATAAGCGGGTCGCAATTCAAAATTTGCGAATCGGCTTTGCATTTTAGCAAAACGAATTCGGAAAACTGGTATACTTTTCGAATGTTAAAATAATTTGGAATCATTATATTTTTCTAAACGACAGAAAAATCAGCTTTTGTTTCAAAAAAGCCTCGAATTGGTGACAAGGTGCTTAAAAATCGCACAAGATTGCACAATTTTCCCGTTGCTTTCTCTAGACTCCGCTAGAAGCTCATAGCATCTCCATAGCCCAATTGCATTCAAGCTTGTGGACGCCTATGTCGCTCAGCACTCGCCTTAGCCCCTCGTTTCTCATGTCATTGGAATCTTTAAGGGTATTTTTCTGCTACCCTAGCCCTGCTATATAGGTATTGTGCGACTTTTACCATATGGTATGTTCGTTACTGAGATAAGTGGCTCCGTCTGTGGAAGCAACAAGAATAAACTTGTAGTCATTGACCACTGACACTGTCGAGAGGCCCTAGTTCGAAGACGATGATTCCAACTTGCATTCCTGTAGCTTGTGACATCTTTACTGTTGTAGGTCACTTCAAAACTTGATTTGTTAATTGGTATATAACAAATGTTATTATGAAATTTTGTTCATGATTTTGATATAGACGGAGACTTTATGGTCGAAAACGTCGTGCTGGTGCCCCAGCTGGAAAAGTTGGTGGTGGTGCACGGGAGCGGTATGTTTTGATGTTGTTTGTTTTGACGTTGTTTGTTATGAGCTGGCAATGTTTTCCGTGAGCTTTTTAATTCTCACTCCGTCATCTATTTATTTATTGTTGTTGTCCGTCCAAGCAGATAGTGATATCTCTTTTTAAAAGTATCAAATACCTGTTCTCAAAACTTGACCCTATATGTCTGATGCGAAGTGTCTCCATCCTTCAGGTTTACGTGTCATTGTTATAGAAATAATGGAGGCTAGAATCTTTTCAGAAGCCCCGTAGGGAAGTTTTCTAAGATTATTGCACATGTATACTCCTTGAAAGTTGTAGGATCAGGTTACCATTTGGGGAAACATTCTACGTTTCAAAGGGCTTATTGTCTTATTAGTTCTAGTTTCTTGGGCTGTGGCAGAATTAAGGCTGCATCACAGCTTGCAGGAAAAATCCGATCTTACTGTCTATGCAGAGTTTCCGTAATATTTGAGATGTCATAATTGGCCTATAGCTGTCTCATCCAAGTTTGGGCGATCTGTAAGTTCATATGACTAGACGCTTTTGCGTTGACGCAAGAATGGTATCGCTTTTTGCGCTTAATCTGAGTGTGCAATTCTTTAGTTACACAATTTACATTTACAGCACGTGAGTGACTGAGAGTACGATACTGTTTCTATAACAGGCAGGCGAACAAACTGAAATATAGACAGTAAGACCGCCAGGCAGACAGATCGTTTGGTAGGGAGTGTATTTTTCGTTAGAAAAAAGCTCCTAGTTGTGAGCCAAATAAAACATCATCAGCTCACTATAACTCTCCATGAACTGTGTATGGTCGTGCATTGGAAAATTGTTTGCATTTACATGAAACATGTGGTTGCTCGAAGGACATTTGCAGGAGTTGCATTTTCCACTTTTGTTATGCTAATTTGTTGGAGTCGAAATTGTTTCTCATGGTTATGATTTAAGACTGGAAGGCTAAATGGTACATTTGATATTGACAATGTTAGTTTTTCGTAAAAAACTATACTATTGGTTTAAATGGAATGTACTGCTTGTCCTCAAGAAACACTTGCAGTTTTAGTAAACGTTTGTTTGGAAACTGGGAGCATGTTGTGTAGATGTGGCAAGATTTTCTGTGATCAGGAGACGATATTTCGTAAACTCCCTTTATTTTTTTTACGTTCGATACGAGAACTGGACTAACCAGTCCCTGATGAAAACGTTATTTGTCCCTTTTCATGGATTTTTTAAAGATGGAAGATGGAAGTAAATGACTGTTTTGTGCAAGACATTTTATCCATTCAAGTCAATGTTAATGCCGATTTGTTGTCCATAACAAACCGTGCACCAATTTTTTTTGTTTATCGCCACACAATAAATACTCTGCGTCGTTTAAATCCTGCGAACCATTCAATAGCCGTTCACGAAACTGGTTTTTACTGATTTTTTAAAAAATATATCTAAACGACGTCTGTTATTATTTTGTTCCTCATACAGCACCCGCAACATCGGTGTGTAAGTTTTCGCAAGTTTTCCTCTATGATCGGTGGCAGCTCCTTCAGCATGCCAGCTGGTGGTTACACTCTTCATATCAATTTGGAAGTGGTAGGCCAAGTGCGTTTTTGTCTTGGTGAAATCCATTTCAAGAGTGCCATTGGTCAGGGGGACATACATTCTGCCCAGCTAATTGAGCCTTGTCTCTGCAATAAAATATTGTGTTGTATATTACCAATAAATACTCTGAAGGTATGTTTTTTGAAACTCGCTTTTTCTAATGCCATAGATGCTGTTAGTTACGACTTTCTATCGTATTTTTATCACAGGTCTTATTCAATGTCTCCCAAGCGGTCACCTCCTCGTCGGCGTGGTCGGTCTAGGTCCAAGTCACCACGATACCGTCGAAAAGACAGATCAAGAAGTAGAAGCCGAAGCCGTGAGCGATTTGAAGGAGATCGATAGGCATGTGCAATTCACGTTGCTGCTCCTTTAAAACGTAAAGAAAAGATTGATGCAAAAGATTGTATTTCTGTGGAAGAGGAAGTTTCTCCTGGTTATACTGGGAATTGAATATTTCTGTAATCCAGTTGCTTCCTTATGCCAGGAAATACGCACGTAGGATATTTGTGCGACCGAGAGTGCATGTTTGTTTAGAAATACGTGAAATTTCGAGGGCATTGCATTGGTCGATATTTCAGTTTGAAGCGATCTTGTAGGTAAAGTAGCTTAGGAGAGACAATAGTGTACCTGAGTCACTACATTTGTTGTTTTTGCTTGCTTTCCTCCGACTAATTAATTGCTCCACAAGTTACTTCTTTTTGCTCAGATTTTTTTTGGAGTTTTTTGTTAAAGCTTGTTATTGTTTTTGAAAAATAACATTGAAAGGTCGGGGACAGGTGTATCTATATATCAGAGTGCACCAAAGATATATGAATGGAAGCTACGTAGCAATGGAAGCCCTCGTGTAATTAATCGGTAATGTTACCGACTGCTGTATTAAAAGAAGTCCTTAGTCAACATGTGTATTGGTTTAGTTTCATCCTGTTTAAACAGATTTGGTCGCGTTATCCAAAATCTTGTCTTTGGTATTCTTTAAGCCCTTGATTACCGTTGCTCAAGTTCTTATCCTGCAATAGGCGCTCCTTATTATCCTTCCTGAGGCTCGACAATTCGCAAATGCAACTGCATGGACATTTTTGGTCGAGCCCATAATAGTTTGAGGCTAGCGCCTAATGGTTGGCTGCACTAAAATATTTCAATCAAGGGAAACAAAGATGGTAGCGCAAGTTTGCAAAAAAAGCTACTTTGCAATCAAAACTGGCAATGCAAATGTTTGAGCCGACTGAAATAGAGAAGTAGCAAAAATGGCAACGAATGTGGGCAGAAACGTATAAGATTTTTTGGTGATCCGTTGCAGTATGTGGCCACGTAATTTTGAAAGATAATTTTTTCGAGACTGACCACAGTAGCGGAGTGAAAACTCTATACTATAATACAAGAATGTTTTTGAAATGAAGTAAAAGATATTAATATAAGTATCGGACAAAAATGTTCTGAATGCAAAAATATTTTGTCCTGACGAAGTGCTTGGTCGATCAACATCATCATTTTCCAAGAA